>JAOVVA010036310.1:0-15251 GCA_028565275.1 Leiocassis micropogon
TATATTAAGTGGTGCAGTATCTACATACGTAGGCTGCCTAAAAATCAAACAAGAATCACCTTGCTTTCACTTTCACATTATGTAATTTCATTCGATAGAATGACAAATGACAGAATGTCAAAATGATAGAAATGAGAACAGAGCGACAGATAAAATGGCAGATGGAAATTCAGCCTTTTGGCATATTTCATTTCAGATTTGAGAGAGAACCCATATTGATTTATTTTTTGCACTTTGTTTTTTGTGTATTCTGGGTAGAGTCAAATCTGCTCACAGCCACCTCAAACTATCATGTCTAACTCCAGGCTTAAAAGATGAGCAAATACTATGAAATATTTGCCTCTAAAATAATTTAACACATCCACTTGTTCTGAAAAGAATACATATATACTCAGTGGTGTATATCATGCTGAAATTTAAATTCAGTCTGCACATTATTTTGTCAGGCAGAAATAGACACAAAATAAGCTTGTCGTTATACTGCAAGCTGAAGGTGCTTTAAATTAAGTAAAGCTGAAATATAAAATGAAGGTAGACCTAGTTATGTTGTATTGCATGATGTGCTCAAACAAAATTTTCTTTTATTGTAACTATTTTTCATTTGAAATATTGGCATCTTGCAGTACTCCTTGGGAAATCTGATCTGGGGACACTCTCAGGCCTTGAAGGCAATCAAATCATGTCTAGACAATCCCAAATGTAATCTCTATCCTCACTCTGGATCTGGTGTGAGCCACATTCAAACATTTTCGGTGCCTATTCTCAGCGTTATAAGATGTGTTGGTCATAAACTGCCAAAAGCCTTGAGCAGATAAAAAAAAAATACAGGTTAAACTTCAGTTTTATCATCCACTTTTGAAAAACAAGTGCTTTGTGTACCTGTCATACAGTTCTTAAAATGCAGATTTCTGAAAAGTGTGTCGTCATGTAGAGAGTCAGGCCAACTGGAACACACACCTGTAACCATGCATTAATGTCAAGTGTTGAAATCATATAGGACAGTTTTTTCATTGCATCACGGTGCTTACTAAATAAATTGTCTGACTGTTAAACTATGGATAGGCTGTCTAGTTACATGATTCACACTATGTCATGAGTGTAAGTCTTCTAAGACACCTATGCCACAGGTATTTCAATAGATTTATGGCAAAATCTTACACTGGTGTCTTTTATCTGCTCATACTGAATATCTTTTACTTACCTTGTGCTGTTTCTCTTTAACTTTTTACCCCACTAAACTGTAATAAGAATAAGAATATGCATATACAGGAAGGTTTAAAGAAGGTCATTGTGCTATTAATCAGCATGTTAATATTTTAAATCTGGGCCCTTGAGTAAGTTTCTTGACTAACTCTGACTACAATCAACTGGCCCAATGCTACATGCAAATAAAAACAATTACAGTACTGTGCATTTATATGTGATTATTTATGATTCAATCTTCTTATTTTCTAAATCTTAGATATACTGTACACTATTTTTAAACTGCAACACTAGTTACAGTTTCAATTGCGTTATATGTGCTAAGTTGTCATTGAATATTTTTTGGCCAGGAAATGGGCCTGAAATAAAACACAAAACAATCTAACAAAAGTACTGTAGCAATTACAGTAGAACTAGAAGGAAATTGGTGAATCATCATCTTCTAGGAAGAAATTTGGTTGGAAAAACATCCTGAATGGGTGAGATGGGATATCAAATAAACACTCAGTGAAATCAAATTGTTTACAAAAAAATCAGTAGACCTATATTTAATAGTGAAAGTAAATCAAAATGTACTAAGCATCTCAGAATCATTCAAACTTTATTTAGGACTAAAAATTGTCTTACCTTCTAGGAAAGGAGTAGGACTGCAGCATGGAAAGCACGTGACGTCACTTTTAATGACACTGAGAGCCGTAAAGTAGGCTGCAAAATATAAAAATATAAAGTTGAAGATTTCGAGAGTAAGTGTAACTGGAGAGAGGATGAGATCTCTACTGAGATCTCATTACTGTTACTAAAAACATACAGTGTTAGTCACCTGCATCGCCATTAGTCATATGACGATGTTCATTAACGAACCAGTTACATACTGCACACATAAAAAAAAAAAAAATCTGTTTTTGTCCAAATGTATCTTTTATAAGCTCTACGTATGTCACTCAGTGTTACTAAAACATCTTCCCTCCACCCGCATCTCTGCCTAAACGCCATTTCCTCACTACTCCTAACCAGTTAGGACACCCCCGGAGCGCTCCTACATTTTGGTGGAGATAGGAGTGATCTCCTACTTTAAGAATCTTGATAAATAGCTCTTATTCCTACTTCTGAAAGTAGGACCAAAATGGCGTTATTCTGAGAATTTTTGGCCACTTACTCATCGCTATAGGAGCGATTCCCTACTCTGAGACACTTAGTAAATACCGGCTTATGGCTCAGATTGTTAAAGAGTGGTTCAGGGAACATGATAAATCATTTTCACACATGAATTGGGAAACACTGTAAAATGTGCTGGAGAAGGCTTTACGCAGTGGTCCGATTCTTCCATCAATAAAGGGGATATAGGGGGCCAATCGAGGAGTTCCTGGGAGGCTAAGGTTTCAGATGTGAAGCTCTGGTATACTGAGAAAACTTAAACATCAATCTACCTTGATGGTCTTCAAGCAGTAGTGAAGCTCTGGAATAGGAGCATTAGTGTAGCTGCGGATTATAGAGAAAAATAAATGCTGTTTTTATTCTCATATATGTGTTATGTTATTCTGCACAATCAACATTACCAATTTGACATGAATGTCATTTGTATACAAGAAATATCCTGCCTTTACTGAAGGCCTTTACGGCCGTTGTCGCCACTAATACATAGAACATCACAAAAATGACAATAACATTTCTAACATATACATACCTATCTGCATCTGGTGGTTTATTCTTCCTGGCTTTCTTCCTGACTCCTGCTTTTGTCTTATGACCTTTAGTATGAATTTCCCATGTAAGTATACATGTGTGCTTATAATTTCTGGCAAAACAAATTTCTTCTGAACTTGTTAGTTACAGTATGTCACGTCATAAGGGAGACATATTGTGTGTGTGCTAGAATGTGTGGATATGTGTGTTAAAGATTGAGCTGTGGGAAATCATGTGTATATTTTAATTATCTGTTTTTCGTCACTATTTGAAGAGAAGCAGAGTATTTTTGTAAATAAGACTGATTACGAGTGCATTTGGGAAATGCAGCAGAAAGTGAATAGAATAAATATTCCTTTTTATCATTCCAGACAGGAATGGAGCCATGCATTTTCATACTTGATTTTATTATTTCATAAAATGATCAAGTTGATTTTGTTTTATACTTTTGGTTAATTAAGACAGCTCTTTTTGTAACTAGAATGAGAACTGTGCATGGCATCACAGATTTACAGGAAGAAGAAAAAAAAGCTAAAATATGCTCTGTTGGGTTTAACACTACAGAGGATACTTTATTTGAGGCTATTTTATTTCATTTTAATTTAATTCATGGTATATTGTGTTCTTAAGTGCTGAGAGAAATCGTGGAAACTGACAACATTGTGACATCTCTAAGAACATTTTCTACACCAAATGAGATTCTGACATTTTAAGTGCTATAGTGTCAAAAACAAGCAGAAAACGTCTGTCAGGAAATACCACTTATCTACTATCAACTTGATAACAGAACTGAAACATTTTTTTTTTTGTTCAAGAGAGTATTCAGCACAGTGTTTACCTTTTTATTAAATATTATTTTATTTATTCAATAATATTTTTTAATTAATAATATTTATAATTAAACTACTTTGTTGGATTTCATTTACACTGCTGTTGTAGTAATAAAATATTTATAAAATTCTTATTAATGTTAAGATGATGTGTTTGAGTGTGTAAGACTTAAAAAAAAAAAAACATTCATACTAAGCACTTTTAACCAATTCCTTCTGCTCTGGCAGAATTTTTGACTAATCCCACTTGCTTCTGCAGTAATTATTAAACAGATTACTAATCCACAGTGACCCTTAGCACTTACTGATGATAAATGAATAAAAGCAGGAAATGTGTCTTGCAAGCACCATATAAGCATTCCCATCAATGAATGCAGCATTCCCAGCCTAGCAAACTTCTTGCTGGCATCTACTGTATGGGTTCCATTGGGTTCTAGTCAGAACGCAAACCATTAGTCTATTCTTTATAGTAATTTGATTTAAAAAAATGTATGGAAGGTAAGCATCTGTCTGTGAGAACTGTACACAACCGTTCACAAACACAAATTGCACATTACACACCCGCCATACAGTCCTAACCTTGCTTCAAGCCATTTTTACATGTTTGGGCCATTAGAGTTGGCATACTAGGAAAACTTTCTACGTTGATGGCATTCAAGCACTAGTGAAATGTTGAGATAAGTGCATTAATGTAGCAGGGGATTATAAAGAGAAATAAAATGAGTTGTTTCTCTTTTTTTAATGTGTTCTGTTATTCTGTGTGATCAAAAGTCCCAGTTTGAATTGAACATTTTGTGTATAAGAAACATATTGCCTTGAAGGCCAGTGTTGTCACTATTACATAGAGTCTCCCGAAAACAACAACAACAACAACATTTCTTTCCTACATTTAACTTGTGTACATATGCTCAACAGAAATATAGCTGGTCGCCAAATGCCAAACCTTTAAGAATAATAATAATATTTTTCTCACCACAAAGTCCAGTGGATGGTTAGATATTTAACCCTCTCCACCCCCTAAAGTACAGAGCACAAATATATGCTCTATCAAAATTGTATTATGTTTTTTATTAATTATGTTTTCTACTAATTTTAGTAGGTCTATTGTGGGTTCCCTACACCCCCGAGATCCCGATTTTTAACAAGCAAGGCAGGCGAATGCTTAGCACTCCAGGCCAGTATGAGGACCAACAAACATATGTATTATTTCTAAGATAATAGTGATGCACCCTTGCATATGTCCCATGCAAATTTTTGCCTAGGGTCCCAACAGACTCTAGAATCACCCTGCTTAACACTAGCTTTATAATGGACTGGCATCCCACTGAGGGTGTGTTTCTGGATTGTGCACAGGATCTCTAGATAGACTCCAGATCCATCACATAAAGTGGCTACTAAACATGAATGCATAAATAAAGCAGTGACTAAATGAATTATAAAGTTCATGAATTTCTCAAAATGAAACAAAAATGGTGTTTTGGTTATAAAGAATCTAAAATTTTATATGAGGCAGCTTAGGGAATAAATAAATAGACAACATGTCCCTTTGAGCGCTTCTGCTGCAGGAACTGCTTGGGAGGGTTAGTAAAAGTGGTTACTTAGCTGTAGGCTGGAAAGATGGATTTCATGTGGGGAATCTGCCAATTTAAAAGAAAAGAGAGAGAGCGAGAGAGACAGAGAGAGAGAACAACATGTGTGCTATGCTGTAGATAAGAGTGGAGAATTCATCATCTGTTCTTTCAGCGTGTAGCCACTTAACATGCTCCTGACTGCGCTGCTAGCTATGCAATTATCAACTTCTGCTATGGCCAATAGGGCCTGGTTTTACCTCAGGCAATTTGCATTTGTTTTTAACAGGATTGTGGTAGCTACCCAGTGAAAGCACTCAGGTCAAAGCATTACCTCTCTGCAAGGCTGGACATGATAGCTCCTCACTCTTAGAGCCAAGCCTGAGGCAACAACTCTTTATGACACATGCTGGGACCTTTTTTTTTTTCAGTGTGGCACTGATTCTTTCTTACAGGGTGGAGTAGTAGGTATGGTTAAAAAGCCCCAAGACTTTCAGCCAAACTTCAACTTGAATGAAGTGAAGCCAGTAAGGGCCTGTGACTGGGATTGGACTTATCACATCCTATGCTTGTGTGATATTGATTGCTAGTTCTAAGAGATGCTTACATATATATATATATATATATACAGTGTAGTGTCGACTGTACACAAAATTATTAAGATAAAGTTATACTCAATAAATATATCTTTTTTTTTCCTTTGTCCCTTTCATTCTAGCAGTTACCACATTGGATCATTTTATCTGCAAGATCCGGAGCACATTTTATTTTAGATACACTTCTTGTCGCAACCCTCCCATTTTGTAACCGAGCTTATGACCAGGACAGGCTGGGTGGTATAGGGCATCTGGTTAAGGGTCTTGCCTATGGACAAAACAGTGGGAACTAAACCCCAACCATCAGCAACCCAGATCATCAGCTTCCCCAATAAACATGATTAGCTTAGAAGAAATGTTGTAATAGAATAATTTTTTAGAGAACTTGCTTAACTTAAATTAAATGTGGTTCTACTTTTTCCTCCACTGCCAAATATGATGATCTCCCTGCATTTTCTTCTTCCTCCTTCCACACCAGCACCTGCTCCCCAGGTTATCATATTTATGGAAAAACAAACAAACAGAGAGAGAGAAAGAGAGTGAGAGAGAATTTGCCTTTTAAGATGCCTTTGATGAACCACCAAGTATCCACAGCCTGCTTCAGTTTTATAAATCCCTATGAAACTTCACAGTCCTGTTCATATCCTGTAGTTCAGAGAACCTTTGTAGTCTGTAGGCTCATTCATCACCTTTCCTGTATCCAGTGTCATCATGACTGGTCAGAGCACAGATTTTCATTTCTTGTTGTGCTGACTTGATGAATTTTGTTCAGGAAGTTTTTTTGTTAGTTACATATGAAAAGTCAACGGGCTTTGAATGATCCTGATTCATCTTTGCTACCTCAGTGTATGTGGCAGAACTGCAACCTGTAGCACCTGTGTTTGAATCTGCTGTCTCACACCCCTGCATCCCAACTGATTCACCAAGCTTTGTGTCTGTTTTTGCAACATTCAACTTCTCCTTTCTTTCAGTTCTCAGCCTCACTGTCCAGAGCTACTGTCACAGCTTGTGTGTTTTTATACAGAGTCAGGATCACTTGACATTAGGGATGTCTGATGGGGTCACCGGAAGTATTATCACCTGTAGCTGCATCAGGATTAACCCTAATCAGTGTCAGTGAGTTTTGTTTTAATGTCAGCATTGGTGCAGACACTCATCTTAGTACTGTGTGGTCCTGTTGTGGTCGTCACTGACCTCTTTCAGCTCTGGGGCTGGTGTGTTGCTGCTCTGGCAATCATTTTCTTCCAGGCGCTGGCTTTCTGGAGTTCCCCATGCTGCTCCTCCTATACCCCATTCGTATCTCCCACTGAGTTCTGCGGCTGCACAGCTCCATGTGGATAGCCAGGCCTTTTCTGCCTGACTGTCCCCACACTTCAGTCATCTCAGGCACTCAGGGGTGGCAAAGATGGTGTAACTTCTGCTGCCTTCTTTGCACTTGAAGTTTACATTCAGTGTTTCTTCCTGATTGTTTAAAACCATATGTTTTATGTTTTATGAACATGTTTCACTGCAATCCACTGCATTGGATTGCTTTCGCTTCAGGAAGCGCTGGTGAACTTCCTGAAGCGGGCATAATTGAGATCACTATGAGTATGGTTTACACAGATAGAGGGGTAGCTGGAACCATGACTCAAAACTTTTACCTATATTCCACTCTTATTGAGCAACTTGCCAAGGTTTCATTGTGTCAGAAACACCAGTGCTGTTTTCTTCAGTCCGAAAGAAGCTATGTTCTCACACCTGACCTGCTTCCCCACTACTAAGAGCGCCTCTTCGACCTGTGTGGAATTCTCTGGCAGAATGCAATTCCATCCCAGAGGCTATGGCGTCCTGCTCGCTATGCTCTCCAAAGAAAACTGGCAAGAGACAAAAATGCTCTCCATGCGAGAGAGAGAGAGAGAGAGAGAGGAACTGAATAATGTTATTAATACATATAAAACTGTGCTGGCTAATTCAAAATCTTTTTTTATCATCACACCATTTTTTTACTTTTGCAAAGTAGTATAGAATTGGTGCATTGTACTGACAAATAATGCTGTCTTTAAACATTCATAATAATCAGAATTATTTATGGTGAATGACATAATTTCAGGCAGAATATCAGCATATAATTGTTGTGTATTGTGCATAGGGATTCTTACAGTACGTCCACAGCAGACACAGGATGTGGCATTATGAAGTTATTGTATTTTACCCAAACCTCATAATGTGGAGGTTTCTAGTGCTAATGTCCATATGACTTAAGTGTTAGGTTTCTAGTATAGGCTGTAAATCAAAAATAAAAAACTGTGAAAAAAAAGGTGAACATGTAGGTATAAAACTGTAAAAAACAAGCATGGCAGCAATCCAGCACAGTCTAAACTTCTAAAAATAAATAAATAAATAAAAATGGATGACATTGCAAAATCTGATTATAGTCAGTCTGAGCCTTGTACAATTTTACCAGTTGTGTTTTTGACCTTGTACATGTTTCCTCACACGTTTTTTGATTACTAGCTGTACAGTACCTGTCTGCCCTGCCTTTAACCCTAAGTAGATCTAAAATATTTTACAGACTCAAAGGTACCAGACTCTGGACTGAAATCTTTCATTAATATATTTGCCTCAGCAGGGTGGAATGCCATAAACTGCTGACTTGTCACGCGCAAAGACTTATATAGTATAAAAGTCTTGCAGTGACATATCGGTTCCTGGTCTGAATAAGCACACGTGCTGTAAAAATTGTGTATATGTGGGTTGTGACTTGGTATATGTGTGTTAGGTGTATGCTGTCAGAATGTATGATATGATATAACAGTCTTTATGCTAGGGTGCAGCTTGTGTGTATCCATGAAAGAATGTCTGACTGGAGAAACCCTAATCATTTGTAATGTGTAGCTCCTCCTAAAACACTTAGTACTGGGTGGTGACCAGAATTTTTAATTGTCCCCCGAGCCTTTTTCTTGCCAAAGGTTGATGTCCTTCCAGTGTGGTAGATATTCAGTCCAGGAGTTCACTTGGCTGGTTGCACCACCCTTTTCAGCCTATGGTGGTTTAGACCACTGGTGTTTCCTTACCAAATATTAAGGATGTCTGTCAGAATGCTGTTAATGGTGTTCCTGTAGAAAAATTTAAGATGGCAATTTAAACTTCCTCAATCTGCAGAGATTCTAAATGCATTGTTCATCACAGTGTGTCCCCTGAGATCTACACTCCCAGATTCGATTCCCAGTTGATCGAGGGTGTGCTGTAAGCAGTGTTGTGCAAGTTCACACTTAATAAGAGCTAGCTCAAAGTTCAGGTTACAGCCCAGAAAAATGAACTAGTTCAAGTTCATTTGTCCTGTTTTTTTTTTTTTTTTTTTTTTTTTGTCTCACTCTGAGCAGTAGAAGGTTTGACAATGAAGGATGTACAGTACAGCAACTCAGGTCTTGTGACCTGAAAAACTTGAGCAGCCTTCCCTGAGACTGACCTCTCTAATTTTGTGGTCCCTAAATGAAATTAAAGCATAAGCATCCTCATTTTACTTTTTATGTTGTTTTATATAATAATTTGTATATAATATTAGTGTTTCTGTTTGGACAATCACCTTGGGTATATGGCAAAAAATGTAACATGAAGCACATCTTATATTTTATTCTAACATTAACATCATTTAATGGGGTCATTTTTATGTTCTATTAGCTCTTTAACCAATTAAACAGGAAGTAAAACCTTACCATATGGGGCCATAATACAGAGTACCCAGCCAGTTAGTTTAAATAACATTAGATAACAAATACTAGTGAATTAAGGAGCCTGTTAAACATTAATCTCACCATGGGCAGTAGAAACATGCAGTGAACAACACTGCTAGAAATTTCATCATTCAACACTTCAAGTTGTAGCGTAAAGTTGAAATGTAATGTCCTATCCACTAAGAAAATCGATAGGTCCAGTTTGCACAAAGCCCAATACAATAGGTTTCCAAAATAGGTTAATTTTGGAAAAGGACAGATGACTCAGTGGGCTCTCTCTCTCTCTCTCTCTCTTTGGCTTGTTTAAAAAAAATGATTTCTGGCATATTGTTTATCATTTTCAGGCATCAGGGAGCAGCTATTAATATGCAGGATGTCTGTTTTAGTAATATCATTAATCGAATAAACACAGTCATTGCCACTCACGTTCATCACTCTCTATGCTAATTACGCTCAAATTCATGCTCTTTAGTTGCAAACTGAGCAATTTAATTCACTGTTCACCAAAAAAGAATAAGTTCAACGAACAGTGCTCTTTTAGCGCATTTATGCACAACACTGGCTGTAACTTTCTCTTCAGCCCAGTAAGTAAGAACCGCATCCAGACTGGTGTAGCTAGCTAGATAAATTGTAGGAAAAAAAGGAAAAAAAAAAAAAAAAAACACTAACACGAGTTTCCTAAGTGATCTTGTTCTTATTTTTATTTTCATTAATTTTTTTATTACCTTTCAGAAAGGTTTGCTGAAAATTGCAGAATAGTCTCATGCATGTTAAAAAAAAAACCTCCAGGAAATAAACATACAGTACAATGTATCCTGCAATAATCATTGTTCTCATTGTAATCAGGTTTTAAATGGGAAATAAATAAATAAATAAATAAATAAAAAACAACCTGGGTAACAGGTCAAACTCCACAAGCAATTTATTGCCTTTCATTTATCATTCACTAATTTTCCACCAGATAATTTATTCATTCATTCATTTTCTATATTACCTATATCGGGATGCAGGAAGACTGAAGTCTATCTCAAGAGACTTTGGGCACCAGATGGGTTATACCCTGGACTGGATGCCAGTTCATTGCAGGTCACACACACACGCAATCAGACATTATGGGCAATTTGGGAATGGCAATAAGCAGAGTAGCAGCATGGTGGCTTAGTGGTTAGCACTGTCGCCTTTGCAACTCCAGGGTCGGGGGTGGGATTCCTGCCTCGGGTCTGTGTGCATAAAGTTTTCATTTTCTCCCCATGCTTGGTGGGTTTCTTTCTATAGTTCAAAAGGATACACCGCCCAATGTGCCAGATGGCACATGCATGGAACAAAATACCAAAAAATGTTGTGGGGTACCTGGAGGTGAATCCACCAAGCACAGGGAGAACATGCAATCTATATGTGCACAGATCTGAGCTGGGAACCGAACACTTGACCCTGATACTAACTACTATGTCACTGTAATACCTCACACTATATAATAATTAAAAAAGGAGCTAAAACTCCACGCCTACTGACTAATTTTCCATTTTTAATATACTGTAGTATTGGATTCAAACAGACACACTCCTACAGTACCACTCGCCATGTAATGGTAATTGTGACAGAATGTTATAAAATTGTCAGGGTGGCACACAGCAGCTCAGAAACATATAAAGCTATAGAGTTTTTTCCACCTTCCCTAACTAATTTTTTATGTACTGCAGCTTGAATTCTGAAGCTGGTTTCGCATTTGTCAGTGCCATGCGTAATTAGTCCCAGTGGATGATGTTCATGGAGGAGGTGGTGATAAAAGTTACAAAAATCAAAGTGTCGTTCTCCTCTGCTGAGGAACGAGGAAGGCGACAGACCCACTTTTCCGCACTTACATGATTTTAAATGCATGCCAGAAGCAATCTGTGTTCTCATCTGAGAAAATGTGATGGACAGATCAGATCAGATCAGACAGCTTTCTTAAGCAGAGTGAAATGATGATGAATGACTCAGAACACTGCAAAACGTTTGGCTTAGTGTCAGGTACAAAAGTATGATTAGCATCTAATCATTTAGATTATGTAAATCATGTGCAATAACTATTAAAATCTAGAGTGATGTGAAAAAGTATGTGATCCTGTTTTTTTTTTTTTTTTTTTGCATACTTAAATGATTTTGGGATCATCAAAAAAATATTTATTACACAAAGATAACTCAAGCAAATACAAAATGCAGTTGTTAAATCATGATTTAATTTATTAAAGGAAAAAGCTGTCCAAACCTGCCTGACACTGTAATAATAAAGTAATTGCCCCTAAACCTAATAACTACAGTAGTTTTGCCACCCTTGGCGGCAACAACTGCAATCAAGTGTTTGCGATAACTGAAACTGAGTCTTTCACGTTACTGTGGAAGAATTTTGGATCATTGTACTGCTGCATAACCCAAATGTGATTGACCAGACATTCTCCTTCAGGATTTTCTGGCAAGTCGTTCAGGTCCTGAACCTGCAAAGCAGTTCCGTAACACTCCCACCCCCATGTTTGACTATTGGTATGATGTTCTTTTCATGACATGCTGTGTTAGTTTAATAAAAGATGTAATGGATGAACAGCTTCCAAACAGTCCAACCGTTATCTCATCAGTCCACAGAATATTTGCCCAAAAGTCTTGGGGATAATCAAAATGTTATTTGGCAAATGTGAGAAGATCCCTTGTGAAATGTAACCTTTCCAGACTGATGCATGTTAATTACTTTATTTTTCAAATGTTATAAATTTATTTAGACTGTAGCATAATGTGTTGCTTTTGAGATCTTTTCACATGCCACACTTTGTCAGGCAGCTTCCATTTAAGTGGTTTCTTGATTCAGCAAGTCTTCCAGTAATCAGGCCTAGGTGTGAGATAGGTGAAATTTAACTCAGCTTTTGAAAAATGTGGGTAATGACTGTTCATTGTGCCCCCCCCCCCTACCTTTTTTATTTATTTTTGCTAAATCATGAAGCCAATCCAATCATCATGCTGCAATCGACAGACATTCAATAACATATGAGATACAAAGTTCTTGACATGTATCCATCTGAAAAGGACATTTCTAAGGCTTTGGGACTCCAATGATTATCCACAAATGGAGAAAACGTGGAAAAGTGGGGAACTTCCTAAGAGTGGCCTGAGATGTCAATCATTTAAGTGTGACAAATAACAAACAAACAAGCAAACAAAAAAATCCAAATAACAAGCCAAATACTACGATTCACTATTTCACTATATGATAGAAATGTATCAGAACATTCATTGCCTTACAGTTTTCTTTGTATTTGGTGTAGCAAGCAAAGTGTTCAAGGTTGTCCAGTCTTCAAACTCCCTAAATATCAATCTGATCAAGCATTCATCAACAATGGCAGCCCCACCTTGCAACTTACAGTATTTGAAGGATTTGCGGCTATTGTCCACAGCACACCTTCATAGATCTTGCATTTATGTCATCAGTCATTAAAAAAAGCATATAATATTAGTGATATAAATTTTGGTATTAGTAAAAAAAAGAAAGAAACATGAAAAAATCTCCTGAAGTACCTGTCATTGACTGGAAAAGACTCAAAAGATTAAAGTAAAATAGTTAAAAGATTGAATCTAAAAATAAGATCAGTTTTAATGCAATCAGTGACATTATATGCATTGGTTTCCATTGGATTGGTGACAGAGATTTTGTAATTAACAGAGATTTTGTAAAATTTTGGAAATTGTACAAAATTTACTTAGTTCACGGTAAGATTTTAAATCTACCATAATTTTATATTATTACAATCAATGGGAAAGAGAGAATATAGAAGAGTTAATGTTTATGTTTATGCCTTGTTTACACTAAATTGTACTTCTTTCATTGTCAGCAAAATACATTCCCTGTTCAGCAATAAAAGAGATTAGATTGTATAAAGATTAGGTTTCTCTTAAAATGACTTAAAATTTATTTATCATTTGTGTTATAATTCACTTATACCACTTCAGCACTGTTATTTCAGTGGTGGAAATATTAGTTAATCCCAGTAAAAATATTCAGTTTATCTTTTCTAATTATGATCTATTAGTACAGGTGTTTGTTTCCATTGAGCAAGTAGCTTACTAGTATCTTATTTTAAAGTAGATTATTAAATCCGGAACTAATCATGACATCACTTGTACTCAACATTTTGATTTGAATTGTGGTGCAGGTTAAACTTCAGTCAGATATCTTAGTACTGCCAGAGTTTCATTAAATTCAACAGACAGACACACAGACAGAACATTTTCTGAGACTGGTTTCAGGTCCTCCAAGGTATGAAATGTAAAGATAACCTCCAAAGTCATGCCCTGATGGGTCAGATCTGCTTTGGTGGCACAAGGGGAATCTAAAACTTAGGTGATTTTAATGTTAATGTTAATGGTTGATTTCAAATTCAAATTTTATTTGTCACATACACAGTCATGCACAGTACGATATGCAGTGAAATGCTTATACGACCGCTTATAGATAAGAAATGAACATGAATAAATAAATACGATAGGAAAAACTAGGATAAAAATAGAAATATACTGTACAAATAAGAACAATGATGTCATGGCTGATCTGTGTACTATGGGTGAAGGTTTCTGAACCACACCTTTTGCTGAGGTATACCTTGGATTTGCATAAGTGCTATTTAGAAAGACAGAGAAAAAACAGTAAGTGATATGTTGAACAGTGCAGTCAACATTAAGCTAACCAAGCTGATTGGAGGACCTGGAGCAAATGGTTTAAGGTGACATGTCCACAACTGCACAAGTCTTTGATATTAGACATTTCTTCTGTTTCATGAAGTCTAAAAAACACAAAAGGGGTCCGAATGCACTCTGTGATTATGGTACCCATCACCTAATCAGGCACCAAGGCTCAGTGGTTAGCAATGTTGACATGCACCTCCAGGGTTGGGGTTAAAATCTCATTTTTAGTCTGTGTGCATAGGGTTTGTATGTTCTCCTCTTGCTTGGCGGGTTTCCTTTTATCCCACAGTCCAAAGAAATGTGTTGTGAACTCACTGGCAGTTTGCAATTGCCCTTGAGTATTGTGTGAGTGTGCTTAGTGATGGGTTAACACACTTCCCAGGGTGTAACATGGACAAGGCTGGTACCATGAGCTTCCTGGGATAAGTTCCAGGCCCCTGCATCATCTCAAAATCATGATATAGCAGATAAGATACACTATCTATCTGTCTATCTATCTATCTACATATAATTATACAAAATATATAAAAATATAAAAAAATAAACAATATATTTGAGCTATTTGAATAAACATATTATCCTATTTTTCTTGTTATATAAACTGGTTAATTAAGTTCATTGTGGTTTTAAAGAATGTATGCCAAATCCTATCAGAATATCTTTGATCTTATATTAATTATAAGCAAATGCTGACAAAAGCCTTTTTTTCTTTTTTTAATTATATTCAGTATTGTATGCTTATTAAAATGTGTTTACATAATTTAGCACATCAAAGCCTTCAATATGAGTCATTACCCAGTTGGAATAATATTTCCCTCTAGTTTTATACATGAAAGTTTTAAACGAAGTTTTTCATTGTCAATGTATCTCAGGACCGACAGTACAACTGTCCTGAGATACATTGACAATGAAAAACTTCGTTTTAAAACCTTTGTTGCTAACAGAATT
>JAOVVA010036350.1:0-15248 GCA_028565275.1 Leiocassis micropogon
ATATAAATAAATAATAATAAAATCTGACTGGATTTTATGTTTTATGGGGTGATGTTGACATGATGTTGATTATTTTTCTTTAACAGATAGCTGTGTTTTTTTTCTTTAATACTGCAAGTGTGCACATGGTTACATTGTATGATTAATTAATTAAATGATGCATAATTCATTTTATCTAATTATTATTACATTTATTAATGAGGAGTATTTAAAAATACATTATAACTATACAATGCAAACTTCTCTATTGTGAACACTTCCCAAAGACATTTCTGCCCATTTAATGTGACTAAATTCAGAAGTTTGAGTCTTTGACTGTAAATTTTTTAATAATCTGTATCAGCTTACAGAAAATGTCTGTAAAATCCAGTATGGATTTATAAGCATTTCTGTACAAATCCTAGCACAAGCTGTTACTACAGTCCTGTATTATAATAAAGCTCCCTTATATAACCTTGTTGATTTAATGTCAGAGCTGCTGTTATAAAAATCAATCAACAAATAAAAATTAAAGATTCGGTGGTGCTATGGGATGAAGCCATTAAGTCATTGTACTAAACCTGGTAAAACTTTGATACTGTGAAAAACCTGATAGATTCTTTAGACAACATCCTAAGCAAGGACAAACAAAATAACAACTGTGTAATCCCTTATATTGATTGAAAGTATTAGCTGATAAAAAAGTTTACTTTAATAAACTAATCACATATTATCCATAAGATTAATCTCCTCTTTGTAATGTAAATGCATTTTAAATTCATTCTCCTCCCCTCTTCTGCTGACATGCAAATAAAAGCATCCGGGCTGAAGATCACTGTATTTATGTGATGTGATGGTCTCTGTTAAACTTGAACATAGGAGACCCCAGTACAAACAACACACACCATGATCTCTACATCTCTATTGCTCCTGCTGACAGCTGCTTCCTGTGAGTGTTTTATTAATTTTATTTATTTACTACAATAAATATGCAGTACACTATATATTGTGTGAGATATTACTGTTTGTTTTTCTCCACAGATGTACAGGGTGAGGAACTGACTCAGCCTGCTGCCATGACAGTCCACTCAAAGGAAGAAATAATGATTGTAGTCAAAGCTTTACTTTCTTACACAGAATGAATATATAATAGTTTTTGGGTTATTTTTAAACATAATACTTAATAAAAATGCCTTCTTATATGGAGACCTCATATGCAAGAGACGGCATACTCATGTGCAGGAGGTAGCATACTCATACTTTCTTCCTTGGAGAAACTGAGATATTCCTTATATTCCATTATTATTATTTTATTTTAATATACACATTTTGTTTGGAGAAATCCAAATGCTTCTGTTTAAGCTCTTCTGTGCGCTGTTTTGGCACCATTTACTTTCTCAAACCACAAAAAAAAATATCACTGCGCACTGTTCTTCTTTCATGCAAATCACAAGTGGGCATCCAGTTACAAATGAACTGATGTAACACGTTCACACCTGCACACCAGTAACTGGGGAGACAGTAGCCTTGAACGGAAAGTGCTGATAAGACAGTTTGGCCAACAGACATTTTAATGTAACTGGAATGTGGATGATTATTGACTGACCCTCTTATATTGTTTTATCTGCCCCTGCATTAGAAATGCACAAACATAATGCTTTTAGTCCTCTAAGAGGTGCTCTTTTTCTACTTAACCAATATTTACCCAACATGCTGTTAAAATGGGAGAGTGATATAAAGGACAGAAAGAGGACTGGTGGGATTTCGATTAAAGCCATAAACCCATTATACCAGAGTGTATAATTCACAAAGTAGTAGTTCTAATACAAAAATATGACTAAAATATGACATTGTCATGATGCTAATACATTATAGATTTATTATATCAGTGTCTCAATAAACTGCATAATCCTCACTGTTTAATGAATTAATAAGAAAATAAAAGCAGCTATTATATATATTTGGCGGCGCTAGTAGTTTAGGGGTTAGAGCTGTCACCGTGTAGCTTCAGGGTCCGGGTTTGATTCCCAGCCAGGTTCAATTTCTGCCTCTGTGTGCCTGGAGTTTGTATGTTCTCCCCATGCTTGGTGGGTTCCTCCTTGTACGTCGGTTTTCTCCCACAGTCCAAGGACATGCAGATTAGGCTAATTAACGTTTCCCAAATTATCCATAGTGTATGAATGAGTGTGAGTGTGTGTGTGCCCTGCAGTGGATTGGCACCCTATCCAGGATGTATTCCGCCTCGTGCCCTAAGTCTCCTGGGATAAGCTCCAGGCCCCCTGCGACCCTGAATACAGGATAAAACAGTATAGACGATGAGTGAGTGAGTATTATATTTATTCTTCATGCCTATTTTGTGACTTGTGACCCTATGTTTTATTTCTACATTTAATGTGTTGGAACACTCAAAAAAAAAAAAAGGGGCCTTCGGAACTGAGAATTTAAAAGCACTGCGTTGTAATTTTTTTTTTTTTTACTTCTACCTTTAAATGGAACAATAACTTAATTCTGAAACCTTTAACAACTCAAAATCTGATATCACAAAAATAAAGTGTGCATAAAGTAAACAAGATAACATTTCTTTCTTTATTTATTTATAAGAAAACGGGAGGCATGGGAAAAGACACATGACAGGTCAGAAAAACAAACGCACATGGCGTGGGTTACAGTGTGGGAAAAAAGTGCAGACAGGATGTGAATCATGACAGGTATCAGATATACTGTATACATATTAAAAAGAAATATAAAAAAATATTGAAAAAATTATACAGAAGTGTCTGTTGTGAAACAAATGTTTTGTTAGCTCTCTAAAATATGAATCTCCTTTGCAATGATTGAATCCATTTAAATCCATTTTCCTCCCATCATCACCAGATATGCAAATCCAAGTGTTAGGGCATTTATATGATGTGATGGTCCCTGTAAAACTTTGGAGAACAGTGGAGATCCCAGTACAAACAACATACATCATGTTCTCTACATCTCTACTGCTCCTGCTGGCAGCTGCTTTTTGTGAGTGTTTTTATCAAATTCATTTATTTACTACAATAACAATAAATGTACAGCATATATTATAGGGTTATATCACCATGTGCTTTCCCTCTACAGATGTCCACAGTTATGAACTGACTCAGCCTGCTGCCATGACAGTCCAGCCAGGCCAGAGTCTCTCCATCCCCTGTAAGGTTTCATATTCAATTACAAGCACTGGTGCATGTTGGATCCGACAACCTGCAGGAAAAACTCTGGAGTGGATTGGATGTATCTGGAGTGATGGGGGTACAGCTTACAGTGACAAACTAAAAAATAAGTTCAGCATCTCCAGAGACACTTCTACTAACACAATAACAATTCAAGGACAGAGTCTGCAAACTGAAGACACAGCTGTGTATTACTGCGCAAGAGAGACACAGTGACACAGAACAGTGGATTCCCCTTACAAAAACTGAAATGAACATTTTAATGCAAGTAATAAACAACTCAGTCAAACTTTTACTCTGATTCATTGGCATAAAGATTTAACAGTGTCATTGAGAAAGCACAAACAGTCTACTGTAGTTTTGATTAAAGAATTGTATAAAATGTCTTTCAAGCAATCTTTTAGGATTATTTATTTATTTCGTAACTTTACAGAATATTAAATTAACAGTCGAAAAATAATATTTAGTAAATTCAGGAATAATACAGCATGTGTCTCAAAGTGTGCTTCAGTCTGTTTTTACAAGTTGATGACTAATGTTCTTAAGGCAACTAGGATACAAATAAAGTGAAATAAATAAATGGAAAAAAATATATTATTATTTCCTTTATTTATGTATTCATGCGGATATAAAATAAATATTTAATGAGTTAACAGAAAACATTAATTGTTTATGTAATAGCCATACAAAAAATTATTATACACACTAACCTGATGCTAAGTAGGGAAACAGAGAACACAGATTTTATGTAATATTTATGCAAATTTCCATTTCGTCCTATAACATTATCACCATGTTTATCTAGAGGGGAAGTGGTTCTCATTAGTCCTCCTTCAGGTTTGCTTCAGAATGCAGAATGTAACTGTACCTTATATAAATAAATACAGTATTACAGACGCTATATAGGAAAAACAGAGTTCAAACTGGCCATTCGAAATGAGAAAAAGAGATGAAATGTGCAGATTGTCAGTGTATGTACAGTATGTGTGAGTAAAGTGACAGTGAATTATGGGATATGTATATAAGTTGCTATAGTCCTCTGTTACATAGAGGTGAGTCGTTGTACAGTGCAACGGCAAATTTCCTGATCCGTTCTTTGTGACAGCGAAGCTCGATCAGTGTGTTAGAGAATGAACTCCGCTGACTTTGTATAGGATCATGTGGTGTAACCCTGATTGTAACCTTGACCCTGCCATTATAATAAAGTCAATTAGGGATTACTTAACATATTTTACTTGTATGTGAGTGATGATCATTTACAGTATCAAATCTAAATTATTTGTTCAGTCTTTAATTAATATGGATTAAATCAAGCACTAAAGACTTTAATATTAATTTAATATTAAGTTTAAGAGTCCAATACAGACCAACACAGTGATGTGTTTATTGAGGCAAATGTTACTTATTTAAGCTAAATATTTAAACAAACATTTTGTTGACTCGTCCTGTGCCACTAGAGGGCAGTCTGTGCAAACTCACCTATCTCAGTCTGTTACTATCTGTACATTTAGGCCCTCTCTCCTTTGGAAAACTGATACTGTATGACTTCACCCAGCATTGTGTCATCTTTTAGATTAAACAGAATTTCATGTAGCGACCTGTGCTGTGTTGGTTTCATGGAAATTCTTATAAATTAATGTAAAGTTGGCTGGTCAGTACATATATTCTTTGTTTCATTGCAATCGACGGATCATATTATATCCTATCATATCTCATTCATCTTCTATGTCTCTTATCACGTACAGGGTACAGAGGCCTGGACCCGATCCAAAGAGATTTTGTGCATGAAGCGGGTTACACCCTGGACAGGATGCCAATCTATATTATATATATATATATATAAACAAATTCCCATCAAGGACCAAAATAAAAAATATACATATATAACAATTACAGAACTATCAGTGATTATTAAATACACAGTTTCAGAAAATTGGAAATGAATACATTTCATGAAGCTATCACTGTAACTTTTCTGATATTAGAAAGTTATCAGGGTGGAGAGCTTCACTCTTTGCAGTTTCTTGGTAAAATTGAGCTTTTATTCTAAACTGCGAGTGAGGGAAAAAATGTGTTCATAAATACTACAGTATACCAATAAGAGATTATTGAAAAATACACTGAAAAACATTTCAATATTTAATTGAATCACCTTTAGCTTTGATTACAGCAGGCAGTCACTGTGGCAATGTTTGGCCAAACCTGTAATGTCATTAGATTATTTTTTGTCCAGAACTGTGTTTTTACCTTAAGATCTTGTGTCCATGAGAGAGATGTACTGTAAAGTCTTCTCCAGCACAACCAGTGGTGATTCATACAGTTGTTTAGTCTCAATCTTGTGAGTTCTTGTCACACTATGCATGTGAAAATGCTGGAAAATTTAGTATTAAACATAGCCGTGATATTCTTCTCAGCTAAGAAAAAAAATACTCTCTCTGGAGAGAATGAAGCCTAGTGTGGTGATGGGCTCACAACCACTAAAAGGCTTTGATTAAACTATGATGTACCTGTTACCATCATGGGTGAGGAGATTGGGGTTGTGGACAACTACAAGTACTTGGTTGTTCACTTGAATAGCAGATTGGACTGGAGGACCAACATTGACGGTGTGTATAAGAAGGGGTTGAGCAGCCTAGAAAGATGCTGGAAATGTTTTATCAGTCTGTTGTGGCTAGTGCACTTTATGGTGCTGTGGTCTGCTGGGGGAGCAGCATCAGTACCTGGGATGCAGGCAAGATAAATAAAATCATCCAGAAGGCTGAACAAATAATTGGACACAAACTTGACAGGTTGGAGACAGTGAGGGACAACAGATGAACAAACATTTGTCAATCATGGAAAATGCATCCCACTCACTACATGATCCCATACAGAGGCAGCGGAGTTCATTCTCTAACAGACCGATCCAGCTTCGCTGTCATAAAGAACGGTTCAGGAAATCATTCCTAACATTCGCCATTGCACTGTACAATGACTCCCCTCTATGTAACAGATAACAATAATAACAATATTCAATGTCACTTTACGCACACATACATACACTGACAATTTGCACATTGTATCTCTTTTTCTTATTTCGAAATGTCAGTTTGCACTTTTTTCCTCATTCCCTGCTGTTGTAACACAATAATTTCCCTCACGGGATCAATAAACCCTGCCTGCCTGCCTGCCTATCTATCTGCCTATCTATCTGCCTATCTATCTAATTAAATACTACTACAGTACAAATAATAATAAATGTTAGTCAAGTTATTGGCTATAGAATTGTGCATGTCTACATGGTTAACAGGTTAACATTGCACCTGCTATAAATAATAAATGCTGCACAAAAAATGTCCACAAAAATAATAATAATAATAAATAACTACATAAAATGATTTTTTATTGAAATTGATATAAAATCACTGTTGCTGTTTGTGATCGAAGCAGCAGGAACATTACAGGGTGATGGTTACTTTCTTCTATTTATAAACACTGAGTTTGTTTAGCAGAATCTGACCAGAGATATAATGAAATGTACATGTTGTGGGCAGCTTCACTCCTACAAACACTTAATTATGATGAATTAATTTCATCTGTAGGGGGCAGCATCTCAATTACTTTGAAGAAGTTATGAAACCATACAAATTCATATTGTTATAAAAATCTGCAACTTGTTCACCCAAAGCTTGTGTCACAAAACTGAATCAAGACTTTAGATGAACTTCACTGTGAGTATTATGATTGTCTTTGATGATTCCATTTTATCTGCTGGGTGTCAGCAGTGATAAGATCAGACTGGACATATGAATATTAGGCCTCTTGCTTTGACTGACTAGGCAGTGAATAAAAACCAGGAAAAGCTCTAAAATGGATTGGACATGTGACCTCAGGTCCAAGAGATAAACCTATATAAAACATACGGTATGTAAACACCATGAAAGGGCTAATTCTCCTTTTCATTAAGTAAGATAACATCTTACTTGTAGTTTTCTACATACATTTTATTTTCTTTTGCAAAGTATAGTACTAGTTTCTATAATCTGTTATAGAAATATACATGTAACTGTACTGTATAAGTTCAAACTGCATCAAAATTTGAACTAATATGAAATGTATCAGTGAAATATTTATATGATAAACAGAAATTATATCCAGAATTAAGAATGTATTCATTTTCAAATAAATATTGCACTGGATACCAACATATCACACTCCAAAACCAACATTCTAGTTCAAAACAAAACACCACAATCACAGTATAAACACAGTCTTAAGCAGTCTTGGGAAGGTTGAGCTTAGAATTTGTGTCATAGCCTGCAGTTCCTTAGATGTTTTTCTGACTCATGGTCTCGTGCTCATGGAGTAATTTTGGTAGGCCGGCCACTTCTGCAAAGGTTCATCAATGTTCCAAGTTTTCTCCATTTGTGGATAATGTCTCTTACTGTGGTGTACTGGAGTCCCAAAGCCTTAGAAATGGCTTGACACACCGTTTCAGATGTATACATGTCAGTTACTTTGTTTCTCATCTGTTCTTAAACTTCTATAGATCGTCTTGCTTTTTAATGTCTTTTACCATGCTTCACTTTGTCAGATAAGTCATATTTAAGTGATTTTTTATTTTTCATGATTTACTGTAGGAAGAGGAGGAAATGACTTTTTCACATGGGGCCAGGTAGGTTCTTTTTTTTCCTCAATAAATAAAATAATCTTTTAAAAATTGCATTTTGTATTTACCCAGATCTTTGTGTAATATTACTGTATAAACTGTATATATATACACACTTCCCCTCAGACCGTGCTCCCATGCCACCTGGCCAAAATATTTTACCGCCCCTTTGCAACCACATGTTAAATTTTTCATATCTGCCACTGTTTGTGTGTGTGTATGTGTGTGCGTGTGTGTCTGTATGTATGTGCATTTGACCCAGTGGAATAAGCTCCATGCCCCTTCCACCTCTATACAGGATCAGCTGGGAATAGGAGTCCCAGCCCAATACACACCTGTGGTCTTTACCAGATTTCCTACAAAACCCTGTGCCACATCAAATATGAGAGACCAGTTTATTTCAAGTATTTGAGTTTTCAAACAAAAAATATATCTAATTAATTACTAAACCTAACTCTTCAAGGCAGTGTAGTAGTTGTCACATTTAATGCAAATCCTGCACTCATGTCTGCTAGGGAGATCTCTGTGTGAGTGTGTGTGATAAGGAAGAGAGCAGCTAATGAATTAACACATGCATTCTGTAAGTCTCCATGATGACTCAAAGGTTTGATGACATTTGATGATGGTCTTACATTGTTATTCATGGGTGATTAAAATATTAAAGAACATTAACATAATGTGCCACCTTTTGCCTTAAGATAAAATTATTTGTTGTTCATGGGTGAATATACATTTAATCTGTTAAGGGTTCATTACTCTAAGCTAAAGTGGATGTAGGTATCAATTATGTAAAGTATCAGCTCAATACAAAACATATCTGCAAAAAGAGAAACAAAATGTAAATGTTTTTTTTTTTTTTGCACATAAATGGGGGCCATAGCTTACCTTTATTGGCATGCAATGCATTATTATGTTTTGTAAGAAAATAATTAGTGTAATAAAAAAGATATTTTAATTGTAATTATTATCTTTCAAAACTACAAGCATATAAATTACAGCAGGAACAACACCTAACATTAATTCAGACAAACTTAAAATATGCACCATTAACACATACTGTAAAAAAGTGCTTAAAATATCTAATCAAATTTCTGTTTAATAATCATATATTAATAAAAAATGTGTTCAACTAAGTATAAATAATAAATATTCTGTATGTTGTGTTGAACAACAGATAAAGCTTTATTGTGGAGGATCTAATTTAATGGAGAACTGATCCATTGTCTGATTTTACTCAGCTGTTAGATGTTACAGTTTATAAACACCAGCCATATCTATACACTGAGCAGCCTGTGATTGTGGATTTAATAGATCCATAGTGCTCATGGACACTCCCTATTCAAATAGAGTCGGGTATAAACAGCATGTTCTTGGCTGTTCTAGTTTCCAGTGAGCTCTGTGATAGATAACACTCCCAAAATTTGGTTGAAGCAGAACTCAGAGAAGGATGATTTTAGCATATTGTATTTTATTTGTACTGTTTTCATGTAAGTTTGTTTTTTTCCCTGAAATAATTAACAGGAAAATCATCCATTCTGACATGATGAATATTACATTATATTAACTAGATCTACTTTTTTTTTTTCCAGATTCTTATGGACAGTCCCTGACCTCCTCTCCTTCTGTAGTAAAGAGACCTGGAGAGTCAGTCACTCTGTCCTGTACTGTCTCCGGAATCTCAGTGAGCAATAACTGGATGAGCTGGATCCGTCAGAAACCAGGACAAGGACTGGAGTGGATTGGACGCATTCACATTGACTCTAGCACTATATACGCTCAGTCTCTACAGGGCCAGTTCTCCATCACTAAAGACAACAATAAAAACATGCTGTACCTAGAAGTGAAGAGTCTGAAAGCTGAAGACACGGCTGTTTATTACTGTGCAAGACACTCACACTGACACAACAGACTCGAGAGCTGTACAAAAACTTACACAAGCACTTCCTCATTCGCTGTAAATATTCCCTCAGCAGGAAACTACTGTAAACCTTAGAGACATTTATCATAAACAAACCACCATCTAAATCTAAGGATTTACATATTTTATCATTTACAAACTAAGGATATTGGATATGATTAATATTAAGAAATAATTATCAAGAATTAAAATATAAAGATTAATAAGAATAATTGATCAAGAGATCAAACATAATCTCAAACAGAAATACACCGTTATGTCTTCCATCTGCACATTCTGACCACATTCTGACCATGGAGAGTCACTGTCTTACTGGAGGTGTCCCAAGTAAAGCTGAACCTGGTTTTAGTGAGTCTGTGTACCTTCTCACTCCACTGCTACAAATTAATACAATCTACTGTATCTCTTTTTCATTTCAGATCAATTATTAAAGCTATGTCCAGTCATTAAACTTACACTCAAGTAATATACAGTGGGGTACCAGTACTGGCCATGTGCTAGCTCCTCACATGCTTCTTAATTTAAAAACCGTTTATATATCATTACAAACTTAATTACTTAAGTTTCTGTTGATTTCATTATGATACATAGATTTCAAGTGTAACATACATTATGTTATTTTGACCCAACAACTGGTTAAGTCTTTATTCTCTGGTTTCTCCAAACGGCCTGTAAAATGTTTGAAATATTATTGTCATTGTGTCACAAAGTGCAGTTTTAAGAGTTGTTTATGGGAGAATGCATGTGTGTATGCAAGTGTTTATTTAATAAATTGCCCTAACGATTTCGGAGATGTGAGCTCCAGGCAATGCCCATGTACATGCCTCATGTACCCGGGCCAACGCAGTCTCACCTCGAAAAGAATTTCTGAAAACTGCTGCTGGCTGTGATGTCTCTGTAAATAGTGCAGGTATTTTAGTTTGGATATTTTTAACCGGTATTCTCTGGTATAAAATACGGTTATAGTATAATATATTGCGGCTGTGTGATGCATCCTGTACTCTGCGTTCCAGACTCTTTGGTGGAGGCTGTTGATGTTTATTTTCAAGTTTTTTTTGTCTTTTATGTAAACTACACAATGCAATGTTATCCCACCTGGGAGATTCTCCAGCAGTTTTTTCAGTCCACATTTAATCAATAATATTGAAAATTTTTTCAATATTGAAGTTTTTTTTGTTCTTGTTCTTAAATTTATTTTGAAGTAAATGAAATAGTAAAATAAATAGTTTATTGGTTTAAATAGGTACAATTAATAGTTAAAATATTAAGGTGAGGAATGTTTGATGTGGGCATTATAAGATTTGTATTGGAAACTTCTAAATAAAAAGTGGTAGCTGGCACGCCTAACAATAGATGCAGGATTATTTTTATCATCTAAATAAAAATGCTTTATTAATTGTGGGCTATTGTTGTTTACTTACAATATTTGTTAATTTAATTTAAATGGGGTTTGGGCTTGGGCATCATGATCCTTTTTAATTTCCTACGTAGTCTAATTAGCGCTCAACTGCACGCATAAAGAGCGCGAAGAAATTGTGTTGTACTAAATAATATTTATGCAGTATAATCAGGGCCTCTTATTCCTATTTATCCTGGGTTGTTGTTGTTTTAGTGTTACTGTGTGTGCTTTACAATGTCAGACAACATTCAAATGCAAATAATCCAACCTCCCCAGGTCTGAATCAGCTGTTCTCACCTACAGTATACATTCAGAGAAACTGAAATGCACCTCCTCGCTTTAAGACCCCCTTGGATTTCTTTCTGAAGACCTGCAAGTTTAAGTTTGTGTAAATTTCAAATCTTCCGGATTCTAGATTCTAAAATTGACATTATTAACGTTTTTAATCCCTGGGATGAAAGAAATTGAGATTTTTCTTATCATAACATGCGTTGTGTTATTTTTTGGAAATCACTCTACACACAATAATTTTCTTTGGTATTTTTATAGAACGCTTTCATTTTAGATTTTATAAAAAAAATATTCCATTTGTATTTCCATTTGTAAAATAGCATAAAAAAAACCAGGGGTTGTGTATTGAGTGATTAAAAACAATACAAGGCTATAATAAGGAAACTTTCCATCTCTTCCATTCCATTAATTAAAAAATGGTAACAATGTCAATTTTGGAATCTGCAGAAGCTCAGTGGACCGCGCGCAACGTAATAATCTTTGTATAATAAAATGACTCGTGGCATAAATCCACACGAAGCGCTCCAGTTTCAAATAGTGTTTATTAATAAAGTGTTTATTTAACAAGTATATGTTTGTGCTCTGTTGTGTTTCTGGGGTAGTGATTTTACAATGTGTCTGCTTTGCAAAAGTCGCCCCTCTTTATGATCTGTGTATATTATGACTAAAAAAACTGCTGCTCGTATCGGCTCATATCGGCAGCGTTTTGATCAAAGTGAAGAAGAAATAAGAGATATATAATATATTTAGATATAAAAAAATAATTTCTAAATTTATACTCGCTAAATATGCGCTATTTTTGCGGCGCGGTGCGAAGCGCACGCCGATGTGAGCCGCATCGTCATAATATTTCAGTCATAATATTTCAGTCATAATATACTAACATATTTTTGCTGTGTAGTGGACCGCGCACAACCTCTCGCGGATGAGCCTTTCTCTGAATACTCCGTTTTAACGGGGGTGGGGCTAAGAAACACGCATCTCGGTTTATTAATCCACACGTTCGGTTTAGGTTTAGTATTCAGTGCTCACAGTTTCTTTGTTTTGTATATCTGTTATTTTACAACTATGTTATAACACTCAGAAAGACCTTTTATTTGGTGTAAAGGGACTAATGTGCCCAACTTTTTCTGCAGAGCTTCTGTTTCACTGAATAATCCACGACTTTTATGCATATGTAAGACCTAGTGACATCTCTCAGGTGACACCACACACACATACACAGATACACACACTCTCAGATCACAGCATACAAACCAAACGTCATTAGCATGTCTCTCCCCCCAAACAGCGCAGCAATGAGCATTTACTTACATCTGTATAGAGTCTATTAAATCAATGATCGATAGCTCATTATACATACATTTAAACCATTTATTCATAAAGATGTTTTACATGGAAATTTACAGGCTTGTCACTGAATGATTTACCCTGACAAAGAGCCAGAGAACAGTGGCAGCTGTTTACTGTTCACCTAAACTAGATGCAGGATTATTATTTATAATCTAAAGAAAAATGTTTTTATAAACTATTGTTGTTTACTTACGCTATTTGTTAATTTAATTTACATTAGGTTTGGGCTTCAGAATGTTAAGGCTGCATCGTGATCCTCTTCTTTAATTTCCTACGCATAAAGTTTTCCAGAGTGCACCGGCAGAAGTAGACTAATGATTAATGCATCGGGGAAAACAGCAAGGAGTCTGACTCTGGGTATTTTAATAATTCATTGATAAATTAGTGATGTCTTTGGTTTCAGCTGTAGTGATGAAGGTAATCAGGTCATCTCGTCATCTTAGTATCAGTGGATGAGCCATTAATTCACGTTTCATACAAATGACATAATCTGCAATTTGTTTTCCATTAGTTTATATAAAAGCAGACATTTCGCTTTCTATAAGTAAGTATTTCTCACATTTGTGAGGAAGTATACATTGAGTTTTGGTTAATGTTCTGATGTGCTCAAGTTCACAGAAACCAATACAGAATAGTATCACAATAGTAATTACAAAATCATAATGTTTTGTGAATTCACTTAAATGAAAGTAGAGTCTTATAAAGGCTATGTAGCTTATATAGTTTTATTATATTGTTTTTGAACATTAATCTGACAACACCTGTGGCACACCAACTTTTTCTGATGCACACAGAGTTTTCTGGTTATGCGAGTGTTACACATGATAAAATATATGAAATTACTTTGCTAAATTCGATGCAAATAAGAAACGCCTATATTTAATTTAAATTCTAAATTTGTACTGTATTAGTACTGTTATTGTAAATTCGTTGAATGTTTCATTTGTATTTTATATTATTTGTATTTGCAATGTCATAGTTCACCTCAGCAGGGGTTATGGGATATGAAAAAAGTTTGCGGGTTGCAGCTTGTTATTGTGCATGGACCTCTGGGAAAGGATCCCCCCTACACCTGTGCTGGAAGTGGCAACCTCCACAAAGAATTGTCGTGATGGGTCTGGAATGGTGAGAATAGGAGTGGACGTGAATCATTTCTTGATCTCTTTGAAGGCTCTGCCAGATTCCTGGTTCCAACTGAATCGGGTCTTAGGCGAGGTCAGGACTGTAAGGGGTGGCAGTGATGGAGCTGTAGCCTTGAATGAATTGGTGGTAGAAATTTGTGAAGCCCAAGAACCCCTGAAGCTCCTGCCATGAGGTGGGTGTGGCCCAATTTTCCACTGCTTGGAGCTTGGCTGTCTTCATCTTGATGCCTGAAGAGCCAATGATGAACCAGAGAAATGTGGTCGATGTGGCATGGAATTCGCATTTATTTGCCTTGACAAAGAGATTATTCTTTAGGAGCCACTGAAGCACTTGGCGAACGTGGTGTTTTTGCTCCTCCAGGTCTTGAGAAAAGATTAGGACACCGTCCAAGTAAATGGATGAGTTCAGGAATTCCCTGAATATGTCATTGAGGAGAGATTCCCGGGGCATTCGTCAGGCCAAGCGGGACCACTAGGTACATATAATATTTCGTTGAGGTGTTGGAGCCAGACTTCCACTCGTTTCTTACTCGAATGTGGTGGACATCAGTGAGAGAGGGTATTGATTCTTTATTGTGATGTCATATAAGCCTTGATAATCAAAACATGGACGAAGGGAACCATTTTTTTTTTACCCACAAAGAAGAAGTCGACCGCCGCAGGGGAGGAGGAAGAATGTTGTGTAGAAAGACATGAATTTAGTATAACTTGGTTTGAACATTGCACTCACCAAACTGGCGTTTTGGCTACTTTTTATAGTCCCCTTTTGTCTCCCAGGGGGGAGCGGAAATAAAAAGCCAGTCATGTGGGATCACACCGCCCCTGTCTTCTGCCTTTTGTTGTTGCCCTTGAACTTGAACTTTGACCGGTGTGGAAGGAGCTGTGACATAAACGCCGTGACAGTGCATAGAATTGTGTCCTATACAATATGCATTCCTCCATTACACGTAATGTAACAAAGTTTAGCAGGATATGACTGGAATCCATGCTCATATATTAAGGTCTATTAGGAATTATTTATCTGTAAATTTTATTGATGGAATAATTTCACTTGTATGTGACATCTGTGTTATGATAATTTACAGTATAAAACCTAAATTTATCGGTTAGTCTATAATAAATATGTATCAAATTAAGCATTAAATACAGCAGGGTGTTTAGAGTTGACCAGCATTCAATATGCAAATACTCATGCAAATTTCCCCTTACAGCTTCATACAGAGAAATATCAGCCTCGGTCACTGTGGGCTCTGGAGAATTCAGCACTGCTTTTAGTTAAAGAATGTTTCTGTCAGTTTTGCTGCTGCTGGCAGCTTCA
>JAOVVA010036417.1:0-15243 GCA_028565275.1 Leiocassis micropogon
GGACTCCAATTAAGCTGCAGAAACATCTCAAGGATGATCAGGGGAAACAGGATGCGTCTGAGCTCAATTTTGCAAACACTGTGAATACTTATGTACATGTGCTTTCTCAATTTTTTTTTTTTTTAATAAATTTGCAAAAATCTGTGAATACTGTGAATATTTTCCGGATGCACTGTGTATATATATATATATATATATATATATAAAAAAAACCTCACAATCCACAGGACCCAAAAGTTCCACTACAATTGTCCTGGTACACCCCCAAAGGTTCTGCAGGCCACACCCTGAGGATTCAAGGGCAACCTACACAATACTGGGCATAATGATTTGCATTGTAACGTTATGCCTGATTGATAGTATTTATACTGTATATTTAATTATCAGATCACTTAAACTAGCTAGCTAATAATGTACGACGGAGGCTGTAACATATTAACATATTCCTCTATGTAGTCATAAGTGAAGGATTATTAAATGTTCAAGTTGTGAAAGTAGCACTTTCTAGAAAAATAACTAACAAACAAACAAACAAGAAAAAGGGCACTAATAAAGGACAAAAACAATGTTAGCAACTAACCAACCTAAATTTAGCTCATAGAAACTAGCTAATTATATTACATGATCAACATTTTTATCTTAACCACGAACAAGAAAAGAAAAAACTCAACCTAAAATGTATTCTCTTTTTTGTGTCTTGCGAGTGGTTTGTGTAATTTCACTCCTTCAGGGTTTTTATGACCTTGACTAGCTTCATGACCTTGACTTGCATGTCTATCTGGTTCAAACCTCGACACCACTTGTGAACAGTTTTGCAAGACACTTTGTCCGATATGAAAGGTTTGGTAAAATACTCACTATGTTTGTTTACAGATTTTAGAAAGGAAGATCTAGATTTTCTGTGGCGCCTTATCAGTGTTATCAGCTCTTAAAATGTCACACTTTCTAATCCTCTAAAAAAAACATTGCCTCCACAGCAATAGAACATTGAGATTGCCCGGTCGCAAAGTCTGTGCTGTCAGGTCGGGTCAAAGGGAACAGAACTCAATACTCGAACATATTTTATCACATCTCCAGGCAAGAGATTAACTTTATTTTCTAATAAAGGGTAGGATGATGGTTTTTCAGCTCGTTTCACAGCATCACAGCAGACCATCCAATCCACAAACAACTTGCCACACAACTGTACACCAGATGCCCTTCCTGACACAATTTCCTCTCATTTTACCCTGGCTTTGGACCAGCACTGCATCCAGCGGCTGTGGTTTGGATATTAGCCGGGAATCAAAGCCAGGCTTCTTACATGGCAGGCGAGAAACCTACCACTAAGCCACCAATGGCCAAAGGGTTGGAAAAACAGTATTTAAAATAATTAAAGAGCAAATCAAATAAAAATTCACAAGAAAAGCATCTTTAATATTTCGAAACCATAAAACAGGGCAAAAAACACTAAGCATACCTTTTTCTTCACACTCTTGCAGTTCTTAAAATTCTTCACAAGAATTAGACATTATATGTATATATTTTTAGACACACATTACCAAATAGACATACCCTTTATCTGACATTCCATCATCTTCATTTTACATTCACTTAGAACTTTTTTCTTTCTTTCTGAATTGAGTTTCAAACCATTTTATGTCATCTAAGGTTCCCTCCAGACTAGCGAGACTCCTGCGGTTTTTCCTTTAGTTCGGCTTTCTTCTGCCCTGTCGATTCTGTAGATGCGTCTGAGGTCAGCTTGAGTTTTTCTGTTCTCGCTTGCGTCTTCCTTGTCTCGGTTTTCTTGAGATCGTCCCTTTAACAAAGACGTTTAATGTCATACAAGAAGTAGGACAAGACATATAATCAAAAAATTCCTCAACAATATGGACTGGGCCCTTGAGCAAGGCCTGAACCCTAACCGCTCAGACGTATCAGAGCATATGCAAGAAGTATAATGTATTGTAAATGTAAGCAGCATATCACAGTTTTACAATTCATGCTTGATATACAGTATTAGTATTTGCATTTTATACAGATTTCAAATGATAAGTTTTGAACTTCTGCTTGCCATTTATTGCCTGCAGGCTTCACTGACATACCGCTCAGTTTTGAGTAAAGAAAAGAGGACGTAATGTTTCAATTATTTTGACAGATAAATATTATGAAAACTAAGATATTGTGCTTCTTATCAGAGAACACTTTCTGTCAAAATTAAGAACATTTTTAAGTGGCACAAAACAACATCTTTTGTTTTCCTGTCCAAATTATGATTTTATAAGAAAAGAAATGACATACAATCATGCCCATAAATTGTAAAACAAAAGATAAGGTTTTTTCTTTTGGCCTCTGTACACCACCACATTGAAATTGAAATGCAACACTCAAGATGTGATTGAAGTCAAGACTTTCAGCTTTAATTCAAGGGGTTTGACAAAAGTGTGGCATTAACCATTTCGGAATTACAGCTGTGTTCATGCATACAAATACAAACATTTGGGGCTCATACCACATTTATGGTGGAGGGAGGAAACTCAGCATTTGGTCACGTTCCAGACTTCAGGCAGTCATTGACTGCCAGGGTTTTTATCTTGGTATTAATGTTTGTAATTTCATTACTTTGTTATCTTATTTATGAGCAAAAAATGGTTGTTTGTATGAAAATGCCCCCTTGAATTAAATCTCAAACTTGAGTCTCACCTTGAGTGTTCGACTTCAAATTCAATGTGGTAGTGTACTGAGACCAAATGGCAAAAAAAAATCTTATTTTGATGTTCCAAAATTTATGAACCTGACTGTAGGTCTGGCATTACATATCATCTCATCGTGTATACCGCTTTATCCTGTATACAGGGTCACAGGGAGCCTGCAGCCTATCCCAGGAGACTTGTCACACGAGGCGGGGTACACCCTGGACAGGGTGCCAATCCATTGCAGGGCTCACATCATACACACACACTTACGCACACACTCATTCATACACTACAGGCAATTTTTGGGAATGCCAATTAGGCTAATCTGCATGTCTTCGGACTGTGGGAGAAAACCCACCAAGCATGGGGAGAACATGCAAACGACAGTGCTAAACAATAAATCACAGTGCCACCCACGCATGAAAACAAAAACTTAATTCTTATAGCACCAAAAACATTATCACAGCATCAAGACTTACAGTAAGTGTTTATAGATGCAACATGATCATCAAATTATTTGACATTTAGGTATGTGCGGCAAACTGACAGGTGTCATAGATGAGTTTCTCAAATTGCCATCTTCTCACTATTTATATCTTAAGAGGTAAGAGTAGGGACTTACAACATAATTTTTTTTACATTTTACCAACTCCTCAGCAAGCTAAACGCTCCAGTTTCGCTCCTGTCAAAGTCATCTTGGTCAGATTATGACAGTGATTATGACAGTGATTCGTATAATACACAGCTCTATTATAGGGGCTTTAAACAATTGTGATTGGAGCAGTCTGATTAAAATAATGCAGCGAGTCACACATCTATAAGTTTTGTCTATGTGCATAAAGCTTTTACACAACGGCCACTGCTTTCAGCATTTCACTTTTTTTTTACGTGATACTCATTGCCGAAAGTAAAGGTAGGAAACTTCATTAAAAAGCTTTATAAACAACTTTTATGTCCTACTCTAAGGTAGGAGTATTTTTTTGTAAGAATTAAATTCCAGCAGGAATCCTAGGAGTGATTTTGAATTGCTCAGTAAATACAGGCCCTGGCTTCTGGGGACAAAAATTCCATAGAGGATGCATTTCCCCATGTCCTTTTCCAACTTTTACGAACAGTCTCCTCCTGCTTCCAGTCTGGATTTACCTACATCCACACCAAGAAGGAGTTGTAAGCTGAAACATTCAGGATCTTTAGGAACACCACTGTGGGCCAAAGTGGCGTCAAACTCTTTTAAGAATTCACAAATTCTTATCGAAATTTTTTGCCAACAATCTTATTGTTTGTCTTTCGGCTTCTCCCATCAAGTGGTCGCCACAGTGGTCGCCACATCGGATCATCGGCACACAACTTGTCACAGATTTCATGCCAGATGCCCTTCCTGATGCAACCCTTCCATTTGATCTGGGCTTGGGACCGGGACCTCATCCAGTGGGTGAAAACTGCACCTAGGCTTCCACATGGCAGGCAAGAAACCTACAACAACAATAAATTTTATTTTCATATAGAAGGACTTGTCGCAAAGGACTTGAACATACCATTATCAATGTTAAGACTTCCCATTATGTTCCTGTTGTAATCCCTTCCTGTTGGTCACAGTGGCATTACTGTGCCGAGATCTTATCATGAGCACATTATTTTTTTAGGACACAACAGTGTGTACAGTTTAAGCCTCGTCCTTGGTAGAGTGTCCTTGTACTTTCTGACCATCCTCACCCTGGTATTTATTTTGGGGAGCTCCTGACCAAGAGCATATGAGATTAAAAAAAAAACATACAAAAACATTATCTTGTGCCTGTGCCTTTTGACAACACTGTAAATGCACTGAAACGCAAAGTTCCTGTGATAAATCTGCATATTCCAGACATAGATTGTCCTGATATCATGTGTTCTCCATTGTATTTCATTCTTGGAATCCCTGAAAGGTAACCAGACACTCATCCACTGTGATGTCTGGACTTTGGGTTACAGATGAGTGACAGATGCTGTACCCACCTGTCTCAAAATCTTTCTGATTGCTGCCAGCTTGACCCATTGACAAGCTCTGGGTTGTTAAAGCAAATCACCTGTGATGGCATGTGAGTGGCGTAATGGCATAAAAATGTGATTACATAAACCGGTGGTGGATTTGTTTCTGCACACCAGACAAAATCATTTGTTTTGTCTTTGCAAGCACGTCTCCTCTCAGAGTTGGTCATGTTTATCAGTACAGCCTCAACTGACTTCGTCAAAGCAGGCTTTTCTGTCAGCAGTCTGCAATTTGGCCTATCTTGTTGGCCCTGGAGTTTTCAGCTGACAGCCGATCTTTCCTCTCAGGTGGGGATGAAGACCTTCTGTATTCTCATTATATGAACAGAATGTAACAAAACCTTCAGCAGAGCTTTTTCCTGTATTGCACCACATGCAATCTTGGTCTCTTGGTCTGGATCATATCCTGTGTTGACTTCATTGGCTGATGTCCTGTATTGTGTCTCATTTACAGTTTCCAGGCTTTTTCCTCCTCACCACCACCAGAATACAGTCGGGCAAAACACAGTATTGGTGCTGATTTTATTATTTTTTTTAAATATACTTATAATACAGAAAATGTGTGTTTAAAAATTCCATGTTTATGCAACATGGAAGTGACCAATCTTACTTCCCTAAACATTTTAAGTTGCTAACTTCAGGCGTCTTGGAGAGATGATTTTATATGTGCACCAAAAATAGCTTCAATCTCGCTTCAAACAATATTAATTTAAAATGCAAATTTTTCATATTTCTTTGATTATTGATTCTAAAATTGGTGTAAGCTTCTAGAAGCATAAAAATTCTGTAAAAATTGTTGCTTAAATTGGTTTTTGGTATAAAAGCTTAAAAAGCAAAACAATCTGTAGTGTCTGTAACAATGTCAAAATTGGAGCACACTCGGAGGACAGCGCTATCCGCTCCTTCCGCTTGCGTGCGCTAACAGACGCCCCTGATTGGCTGTAGAGCCATGAAGTACCTCTCATCCCGCCCTGAGAGAGCTCGGACAATCAGCTCTCTCTAGACCTCCAGCTGAGAGAGGTTACAGCATCACCCGGGGATCGAACCAGCAATCTCTGGATGATAGGGCGAGCACTTCACCACTGCGCCACTCGGAGAATTAAGATCATTAATAGATTTGCATTGACAAAAGTTACACACACTACAGACATAAAAGGGCATGAAATTGTATTTAGCAAATGTGTTTCTTTTTATCTGATAAAAATATAAATGCGTATGCATATTTACAAAAAACTAAGTATGGATCGGAAGATAAGAAGCATTAAGTATTGTATAAAATCGTGTTATATGATATGAAATTTTTTTCGCACCAACATGTTTTGGCTGAGTGTATTGTGATTGTTTAAGAAGAAAAAAAAGCTAGGTATTCCAGAGTGGCAAGCAAAAATTCTATACATTATTGAAACTGGTGTAGTTCCCGTTCGGAAGGGACTCTATTGAGGAAAAATTCACTTGGGGATTGCCATGAAAGCCAGGAAGGGTGAGTGAGCTCTGTGTGTGCGTTGTATGTGTGTGTGTGTATGCCCAAACATACATGCATGTGAGGGAGTGCTGGAGGAACTGTGTGTCCTGCAGTCAATTTTATACATTCGTTGTAGTCTCACTCATCTATTTCTAATGACCGGATGTGTTTGTGAAAAAGATTATGAAAAATATGTGTGCCCTGAGAAATCTTACATCAAACCATGTCTTCAAAACACAATTGCTTGTACAGACATATTGTACTGTATATTCCCACACATATCCTATCTATCTATCCATGCATCTAGGAACCTCTGTAGTCCAGCCATTGAGCATGGAGGCCAATGGTGACCATTGTATTTATTCCCATTTTGTATGACCATGGTAAGACCTTCGGTCACATTCACACATTATGGCATATTTGGGAACATCAATTAGCTTAATCTGCATACTGTATCTTTATACTGTGGAAGGAAACCGGAGAACTTGGAAGAATCCCACCAACCGCGGGGAGAACATGCACACAGACCCAAGGCAAGAATCGAGCCCAGGACCTGGAGGTGCAAGGTGACAGTGCCAACCTTGGATAGGATGGGCCACTTTGCTGCCATATTCTATCTATACTCATGGACAAAAGAAACACTGCACTATGAAAAAAAGTTGAAAACATTTTACCGTTATGATAACCCAAAATCTAATTCATGATTTTGGTTGCCCTGTGGGATCAAGACCACAGGTAAGGTAAAATTCCCATCATGCTTAGTAGACAGTTTCTTTATCATGGATAACCTAACTCACAACTTCTCAAGGGTCGCCATGGCACGAAATTTACCATGTGATTATTTGGAGCTGACGTGTCCTGGTATAAAAAGTAAACAAAACATTCTGATTGTGCATTGTGTCTTCGCACCATCATGCCCTCTTCAGACAGCGCTAGCAGAGAGAGAGGGCCGTCAGGATGCTTTAACTTGGTGCAATGCGAGCAGACGTCGCCAGACAGTTTTGAGTTGCCAGGAATACCGTTTCCAGGCTGTGGAACAGATTCCAAGCAACTGGTTTCACTGCTGATCAGCCTAGGTATGGAAGGCCAAGAGCGACGGTGCCGAGACAAACCAGACTAATTCAATGGCTTTGTTTGAGAAATCTTAGAGAAAATGCTACCACTGCTGCTGGTATTCAAGGGTTACACACGATAAATCATTAAAATATTCAGTGGCATTTGGCTGCAGGCAGACTTGCTGGGTGTGCTAGGAGGGCGTGCGTACCGTGGGCATCGTTAACAACATATTCATTTTGAGTTTTGGGTGTAAAATCGAAGTTTCTTATTTATTTGACAGAAATCTAATTTTTAAGAGATTTACACATGCAACATTTCTTTTGTCCATGAGAATATAATACCTAATGCACATTCTGTACATTACAGTGCTATGGAAAAGTACTTACTCCTTCCTGCTTTTTATTCTTTTGTATATTTGTCACATTTAAATGATTCAGATCATCAAACAAATGTAAATATTACATAAATATAACCTGAGTAAATAGAAAATGCAGTTTTTAAAATGAATTTATTTATTAAGGTTATCCTGTCCAAGCCTGCCTGACCCTATGTAAAAAAGTAATTGCCCCCTAAACCTAATAACTGGTTGTGCCACCCTTGGCCACCAAATTGGAGGTCCTGCTTAACTTTAGTCTTATGAGACCATAACAGATTTTACTTTGTTTATAAATCTCATCAAAAATGTGAAAAGTGTCGAAATGTCCAAAATAATGTTAGTTATTTTTTTTTAAAGACTTGGATCTATCTCAGTCAAACTCGAGCCTTTTGATACCTGATGTCTAGAGGTGTACGTGTGTTTTCATGGTTGAATGCATGTCAGTGCTCATTGTACCTCCTGACAATGTTAAGAACAGGTCTAAAAGGTGTGCTGGATGTCTGGCACAAATATAAAGCTGGCAGAGTTTTAAAAAAAAAACAGCTCTGAGGTTATGTGCATTGTGGGATGCATTTTGTCTTCCTGTCAGAATGGCATTGTGAACCAAACGGATAGCTTTTCAAGCCTCCTGGATAAAGAGCTGAAAAAACATCCGGGCTCACAATCAGTGACCCTCCTCTCGGAAGCCAGGGGAGAACTGATGGACGTCTGAGTGATGTCTGAGGTCCATTGATACGATTATATTCTCCATCTAGGTGATAAATCAAATGAAGAAAGTTTCTGCTGCGTTTTCATTGGTCTGTGTGGCTCATCAGTGTGACAGTATGGTGATGTTTGGTGAAGAAGCTGGAGTGGTTTAATCAGAGATCAAGAGTGTTGATCAGCGCCGGCATGAGGTAATTACACACTCAAAGGCTGAAAGGTGAAAATGGAGATGTTTGATTTGTGAAGTCCAGAGGTGGAAGGTAACTGAATACTTTCTTTAACACATATTTCACGTATCTGTAGTTTACTTGAGTAGTTTTATCAGAGGATACTTTTTACTTTTACTCCACTTAAAAATACATCAAATATCCGTACTCCTGATTGATGGCATTTCAGCATGGTGTTGCGTTACAAAAGCACATTGGTATGTATTATTTAAAGCTACCTGCTGACTATTAAGCATAATTTCATAACTTGCCTTGAGATGAGATTGTTTTATTAATGATAAAGGCTAATAAAAGCCCTGGATTTTTAATATTTGAGGATACTTTTACTCAAGTACACACGTAAATGAGGGACTTATATTAGTACTTGAGTAATATTTTAAATAAAGTAAAACACGTGCTTTGTTCCCTCGTTTGTTCCCACTGTGATCGTTACAGTTGTACTCCACTTACACACAATTTTCCAATGCCTATATATACAGCATATAATTTATTAATTTATTTATGTATTAAAGAATGACACATCATACTTTTGTCCATTTATAGCTACATTTAATGTTGCAGAACATCCTTGAAGCACGTTACAGTTCTCAGTCACATAATAGTTATACAGTATTACATAATAGTTATAAACCAGACTTTTTTTCTCTCCTTTGCCGCGTCCTTCAGAAACGTTTACGCTTTTCATTGCCTTAGAGAAAACATCACCATATCAGTGATTGCTGTTTTTCTATCTTTTTTTCTTTTCTTTTTTTTCTTTTTTTTTTACAGCTGTTCCCATTAGGTTTCACCACAGAGATTCAGTGATTTATGTATGCTTTACACCGAATCCTCTTCCTGTTGTAACCCTTCCATGAAAGATTAGGCTAATTGGTATTCCCAAATTGCCCAGAGTGTGTGAATGAGTGTGTGCGTGTGTGTGTTTGTGTGTGTGCCCTGAGATGGATTGGCACCCCGTCCAGGTGTACCCCGCCTCGTGCTTTAAGTCTCCTTTAAGGAGGTTCATCTTTCTCATGACAAACTGTGAAACTTGTGGGTAACTTGGGGTATGAAATTCTGTCAACCTTCTAACCCAAACTCCCGTCCTGTCCCGCCCCACCTTACACTCAGTGACTTTATCCTCTTCCAACACTTGTGAAAACCACGCAACACTTAAACAAAAAAAAAAATACGACAAGGAGTTCATTACCAAGGTGGATTTTTTTTCTCAAGGATTCTTCACAGATGGTCTCCACCTGCTTATCCATCATTTGGAAAAGTGTGTCGCCTTAGATAGTGTGTAGCCTAAGGACCAAAGCTTACAAGTTACACATTTATTAAAGTCATACTGTTATCATTTATCATGTCGTCATGGGTTGAGATGGGTTATTCATACCTTACACTGCGGTTAACACGACCTCGCGACCACAGGTGTATATCAGCTCGTAATATCTCTGCTTGACTCCTTCAGACGATACTACACAGTGTTCTGCAGTTGGAATGAAACAAAACACCCTAAACAGAGCGGGGTGCTCTGAGGTTTGTATTAGGATGGTTGGTTAAATCACCTACTGTGAAAATTAAATTTAACAGTTTCTACTGCCATTTAACCTAAAAAAATGAAAGGTCCATGCATCTCCCTAGACATGAACTTCTGGTCCTCCACAAGAAAGGTGAGAAGCCTGTCACTGAGCCACTAATGTCCCTCACCATATCAATGATTACAGACTTTTAAATTGGTTTATGTGGAGCATCCGCTGTGCAAGTACCTGTGAATGATTTGTTACTATAGAAACGATGATATATTTAGAACGAGGTCATTAATATTAACCTGTCATTTGCAGAATCTGGCTGTTATGAAAAATGACTCAGCAGATTTTTATTAATCAGATTAAAGACTGTATGAGCACTTTGGAATAACTGTCTATAACAGCAGCTCTGACAATAGTGCAGCTGCAAATTACAGGTTTATATCAATTAGCTTGATAAATAAATAAATTAATCAATTAATTAATTAATTAATGGTGTTGGTTAAATCCTTTCTCATATCCCTTGACGTAAATTACTTTGGTATAAAAACACAGTTTAGAGTAAACATAGCTATTCATTGTGCAATATCCATTGTCATTTGTTAATTTATTTAACTGTCTATTTTTATTTCATTATTATGTATAAGTGCAGCACGGTGGCTTAGTGGTTAGCACTGTGGCCTTGCACCTCCAGGCCCTGGGTTCGATTCCCCCCTTGAGTCTGTGTGCATGAAGTTTGCATGTTCTCCCCATGCTTGGTGGGTTTTCTCCGAGTTCTCTGGTTTCCTCCCACGGTCCAAAGACATGCTGATTAAGCTAATTGACATTTCCAAATTGCCCGTAGTGTGTGAATGTGCATGTGAGTGTTGACAGGAGGTCCACCCTTGGTTGTACAAAATTGGAATAAATACAATGGTCATCATTGGCCTCTATGGTCCCTATGGTCCCCGGTTGGACTACAGAGGTTCCTAAATGGATGGATTAGGTATAAGGGGCATTGGTGGCTCAGTAGTAGGTTTCTCACCTGCCATGCGGAAGGCCCAAATCCAAGTCACTGGATGCAGTGCTGGTCCCAAGCCTGGATAAAATGGGAGGGTTGTGTCAGGAAAGACATCTGGTGTAAAACCTCTACCAAAGTAGTGTGTGGATAAAATGATTCGCTGTGGTGACCCCTCGACTCTGGCTGTAGTGTTTACTTTAATAAAATTTTAGAAATGACAAATACATAACTTTTTAACATATTCCCTTGTTATTTAAAACAACAAGCTTTCATATTCCTACAAAAAAAAAAAAAAATTGTTTTAGGCTGAGCTGCGAGCCATGAACGCACCACTGTCTACACCTCTTCATCAGGGGACCGAACAGGTGAAAGTCTGATGGAGTGAAATCAGGACTTCTGTTAGTTGTTATGGCGCCACAAACGGCGTACACCTTTTGTGTTCCCATAACTGTGCGTACACCTTAAAAAAAAGAATCACTGCACGCTGCTCTTCTTTCATGCAAATCACTGATGGGGCGTCCATTTTTGCTCGCATCGCAATTACAAATGAACTGAATTAACACCCCTGCACAGCAGTGACTGGGGAGACAGGAGCCTTCATATTTATGACAAATATACCAAATGACTGCATTGTGAAAAATAAACAAGGCTTAATTTTTTATTTGTTTGCAAATGATTTCTTCCATGATAATTTCATTCTCAATCAGTGGCATGTTTGTACGTGTTTATATCAGGTCAAAGTATCTGAGTATTTAAACACAGTGACATTTTCCTTTAAATAATAAATCTCTCCAAAGGACTGTTACATAGTTCCTGAATGAATTTATATAAAATCTAAATGCAAAATGTTCTAATTATGCAATTCTACATGAACTAAATCATTCATATCCTGTAGAGAGAGATCAAAAGAAAGCAAACATCTATTTAGGGCTTAAATTTGATTTAGATTTAAAAAATGTTCTGATTTTCTACAGGGATGTTTATCAATCAGAAAACGTCTTGAGAACAGAGCAGCTGCAGCTTTTTCATGGAAATATAAATATATAAACACATTTTTAGGAATAAATACTATAGACACAATCTTGTATCTTGGTGAAAGGGTGTAATTATTGAGGGAATTATATTAGGTGTAAATAAACCTTTGTAAAGCAAAGACACGAAGGAAAGAACCAGGTCTGATTGCAGGGTGAATACCTGTGGAGAAAGTTTGATCACATTTTGTAAGTTTAATGATGCACTGAGTACTCGGTCTGATGCACTAAACAATTCGGCATGATTGATAAACCTTTTCTCCAGGTCAGGCTTTCAGACTTCTCATCCCATTCCCGTCACCGCAGAGGGCGGCAGTCTGACGGCAGGCAAAATAATTTTTAAAAAAGTCATTAAGGTTGGTCTTTCAAGCACCACTTAGAAAACATAAGATGACAGGTTCATTTTACCTTCCTGAAGGATGAGAGAACAGGATAAGATGGCATTGTCTAGGTTGGATGCTTTAACCTTCACTGGGAAGAGCCAGAGAGACCAAAACCCTTAAAACCACCATCAACATGTCAACTACAAATGTAGTCCAGATGATTTATCATCTAATTCATGATAAATTTCAAATAAAATTCATTGAATCATAATGTGTTACTTGCTGATCTCAAGGCTTGGACAAAATAAGCCACATTTCTTACCTGAAAAGATATGAATGACATAATTTCCTTCCGATTTTCTGGAACAGTTTCCTTTACATTAAGCTTTGAAAAAAGAAACATTCTGAACATTCTCATAAATCAGCAATTACTGACTGGTATGATGTCTTTTGTGTCTTTCAAAAATCCATCAAATGCACTATTTCTCTATCTCTCACAGAACAACTCTTAAAATTCCAACCTAGTACATTCCGCAAAAACCGCTGCACTTGTGGCCATCACTGCAAAAAATCATGCAACTAAATTTGCAAAACTATCATCAGTCCTCTTCCTCACTGATCTTTCAGCATTTTTAAACACAATCAAAGGACTATCCTACTCATCTTCATGAGCTTTGGAATTCGTGGCATGGCAATGCTATCCTTCCCAGTGCTATCCTTCCCATGGCATGGCAATGCTATCCTTCCCTAGGGAAGGGGAGTGCTCAGCCCCCTTCTGTTCTTTCTTTATACCTGCCCCCTTATTTCTGTGCAGAACATACAGAAGAATGAGAAGGAGAGTTAATGCAAGAAACCAGAGAAGAGAAGAAAGAGAGAGAGAGAGAGAGAGAGAGAGAGAGAGAGAGAGAAAGGAGAATATGGACAATTCGTCTCCCCCTGATACCCTGCCAAGTGGTCCACCTACAGCCAGGTTACCTCCGTCAGTCATGGTGTGTGGTGACACTGGAGCACCACCAAATTATGACACTGAGGAGATCATTGATTTGGCTTCAGCACCACCAAACCAACGATCTCCTCAGTGTTTTCATTTTCTGCCATCAGAAAATCCTGTACCGTACCTCTGTACAAGCAAGACCAACACTTACCTCTGAGTTACCAGCCTTAGAATTATCACCAATTAACAAACAGCACCTTGGATTAGAGCTTTACAGAGCATAAGTAGCAGACACAACTTAATATCACCTGTTCAAAGGAGATTATTATGTATTTTGGATAAATGGCTCCAGCATTGTTTTGTAGTATAGAAAGAAATTTCCTGTAGAGATCAGGAAAAACCATGGAATTAGAAGGGGTGTACAAACTTTTGACTGGTACCGCAGGCAATAATAATTCCATTATTAAAGAATGGTGGATGCTTTTTTTGTGACCAGTTCCCAAAGTTCATTTTGTCTTCCTTGGACCCGGACAATCAGTGTTTAGTGGTGCTTTTCAAGAGTGTGTGAATCGGTATAGGCTGTGAGCTGTTCTATAATTTTAACGGACTAAAATGTCAAAAAGTGAAGGCCACTCGGCCCAGGTGTCTCCCAGAGTAAATTATAGCTTACAGTATGACTGTGACGAAAAAACATTTCAGGGCTTCACAGGCTTTCTAGTCATAACGTGTGTTTTTACAGTCTGTTTCCTCTACATGCCAAAAGTTAATCAAACTTTTCGACAAATTACTGATGCTATTCTGCTGACGCTCATCAGAATCATCACTGCTCTGCTGTACATTGTGTTGTGCTCACTGCGATGCTTTATACCTGACATAATGTAGCACAATTACTGGCCGTTGGTGGGATGTGCAGGCCTCTAAATTGAACATCAAACGCTTTAATGTACTGTTGTCACAACTACTTTAATCAATTGGCTGACTTTGACAAGGTATTTAACTCTGCTGCGTCTTACAGTGAAAGGTTCTCCTGCACCAGAGAAAGAAAGAATGTCAGAGGTGACAGTAAAATCACCAGAAAGGAACCGATTGAAAAGAGCTTTAGATGACAGACTGGGGAGGAAAAGTGATGTGCCCTTTGTCATTGAAGTTGGCATAAAGTGCTAATTGTTAACCACATAGTTTCCAGTTTTACTTCACTCAGTGAAGGAATTACAGATAAGATGTTAGCCACCAGCATGTATTTTAATGTCAAAATACAATATTTTTCCAAAAAACTATGGTCGATCCTTACTAATTGTGCATTAACAGCACAACTGACAAATCTAAACAAGAAATCCAAATGTAAACTCAAGAATTCACGATGAACGCCAATATATTTAGCAATGTTGTGTGACATGAGTGAGGAAAGACAGGACTGGGAGCTTGACCCAGATGGGGTTTACCAGCCATAATCAGTCAGAAATACATTTTGTTTTGTTAGTTTCTGAAGGCTTATACAAATAGAAAGGAAAATATTGATTCAAACCAAACGTCTCAGAATCGGAGGGAAACTCCAATATTAGCTCAGATCAACAAAATGGGGATGAACAAATAGAGCTGTAATGCAGGGTGGAAAGTATGTGTAAAATTTAAATGTTTTCTTGTTTTCTCTGCACGTAGACGAAACCATCCAAACCATCCATCCTGCCCACTCCCAGTCACATGAGAGTAAAAACCACCCACTCCCAGTCACATAAGGGTAAAAACCACCCACTCCTAGTCACATGCCCACTCCTAGTCACATAAGAGTAAAAACCACCCAATCCTAGTCACATGCCCACTCCCAGTCACTTCTTCTTTGTCTTTCTGCTGTTCCCTTTCAGGGGTCGCCACAGCGAATCATCTGCCTCCATCTAACCCTATCCTCTGCATCCTCTTCTCTCAC
>JAOVVA010036497.1:0-15236 GCA_028565275.1 Leiocassis micropogon
TATATATATATGGTAGAAACCATGCAAATTATATGTTCTTTATGACATTCAGCCATCCATCATAATATTCATCTAGAAGGTTAATTATAATAGAGAGAAAAAAATAGTTTGAATGTGTGTGTGTGTGTGTGTGTGTGTGTGTGTGTTCCACAATTTACCCCACAAGGAGTCAGACAGTGAGATTGCAGGAGGAGTCAGACGTTCTTGATCCTGCTGTGCAGTCATTCATTTTAGAACAGGTAAAAATGTTTGTGACATTTGGTGTAAAATGTCCCTGTTATTATGTCTGTCTACTGACCTGCTGAACTTCTTATTATTTTCTAAGTCTTTTAAACCTTCATTAACTCTTGACTTCTTTATGATATTTATTTTTTGGTTTATGTGATTAAATCCTCATTCTGATCCTCAGATTAAACAGAAACTGGAGCAAAATGGCATGTTGGAGAACACCACAGTGACCTGGATTCAGCAGCTAGATGAAAATATCTTTCACAAGAAGATAAAAGATGATCTGTAATGTCTAAATGCTCACATTCAAGTAAACTAGATTTCATACTTACTAATACTTTATTTATGGCTTGATCAGTAGAGGGAGTCAGAGGACAGGGTTACCCTGAAGTTGTGGAATAAACATAGGCCTAATTTTTCTGTTTGTAACATGCCCACTTTGACAATTTTTATCTTTGTGGTAAATTTTTCAATATTCAACATGTTCAGCTTTTGCTGCAAGTGGCCCTTAAAGACAGATAAATTAAGAGAGGGTCTAACATTGTGTTCAATACATTTGTGTCACAGTAAATCCCAATTTCATATAGAAAATAGAGAATGTACTAGAGCCTGTAAATACCCATCCACAATCTAAACAGTCATCTATTATGCACTTTCATTTCAGCTATTACTTTATAACTTTATAGTTATAAATCCATTTTTATTTCCTGTTGTATATTTTTATTGACTTTATATGCATTAAAACCATGCAGTAATATCATTAATGCTTAATATAAAGTGTTTGTAACAATTTTGTAGCCATTAAAGTAATTTATTATGATCTGCTTCACAATATTTTTTTTTTATTAACATTATACCTACTATATATCTATATATAAAAGTGGCCATGAATGTATATTTGTATGTATGCATGTGGGTTTGTGCGTTTGCTGGCGTTTATCGCTGAGTGGCGCTATATAACTATAGACCGACGGCTCAGGCCTTAGTTCGTTCTCTCAAGGATTAATGAGCGCAGCTTGTCTAGAGCCGCACATAGTTGCAGATAAAATCAAGTGAAACATTGCAATTAAAGGAATTCATAATCACAGTACTAAAATTACAGTACAAATTTTGAATTTTAATTTAATTCAATCTTATTAGGATCAAATTTAAGCAGCGTAAACATTATCACAGTGAGCCTTTAGATTTTATCACGTGTAATTAGAAAAGCTTCAGTACGCATGTAGGGTTTTGTGTCATCTTATACTTTGTGTTCTTTAAATTTGTAGCAGATTTATTAACTAAAACAAGTGAAACTAAATGACCATAAAATTCAAACATCATCAGGACGTGCTACTGCATCAGCAGACGTAGATGTCATTCCGCAGTGCCTGTGTTTTGCGTTATTATCAGAATGAAATGCAGTAGGCTGTTATGATTATCATAATTTTATTTAATAAATAATGAAAACATTTTAACAAATTACATTTTTACATCCCAGTAGCACCCCCCTTGCGCTGTACCACCGCCAGCAAAACCTTCTGAAGATGATCAATATATTTATTGCACGCAATTTTTTGGTTAAGCGATCTCTCCAGAAAGTCTCATCTTTGTTCCGTGGCTTAGGCTCACGTCTGACAAACTCCTTCCGCGTGTGCCAAACTATCTCTATCAGGTTGAGATTAGGAGACCCGCATGTAAGGAATACAAGTTAGAGGAAATTGTCATGGGAACATTTCCTAAACGAGTTAATCTAAAATAACAGAACACAGGGTGTAAGAAACATACTCGTCTGGTGTTTTCACCCAGTTGTTTGTGGTGGAGCAGAAACTCATCATACAGACTATTACTTGTCCACAGTTTTTACTCTCTAATTTTGTTAATCTGTTACTTATTTGAGTTAAATATTTGGTGCATTTATTATTTTTAGACACTGTAGGTTATGTGATTTTATTAACTGTTTTGCGTTTCATTCTAAAAATGCTTAATTTCTAAGACATCCCACTGTATATGAAATCTCTTGATTACTACAGTTTTATTTTATTTCATATATTAGCTTACCTATCTGCTTTTTTCCCCTTCTCCTTCTTCTTCTTTTTTTCTTTTTCGTAATGTCCTGATTCTAGTTGTGTGAACCAGTGAGGGTGGGTATTAATATTAGGTCGATTAAACCCCAGTAGAATGTATGGGGATTAAAACGAAGAATAGATTCTCAGGTATGGGCTAATGCTTAACAGTTGCACAATTATGTTTCTATTCAATAATGAAAAACACTATTTCAATAACAATTAAGATTATGATTGATGATCAGGTAATAGCCCAGTTATACGCGTTTTTTAAATAATTGTTTTTATATGACTCTTTGCCAGGGTAAATCGTTCAGTGACAGACCTGTAACTTTCCATGTAAAACAGGTACATCTGTATAAATAAATAGTTTAAATGTATCATTGGGACACTTTAGAACCTTGCTAAGTAATATTTACATTATTAGTGTCACACTGTGATTCACATTCATTTACAGTATGTGCTTCAACGTTCATCTTAAACGAAGCATGCCTTGCCACGCTTGGAAGCTCAGTTGTGAGCAGGGTGGAGTAGAAAACGCAATGTAGCCAGTGCAAGCCAAAGTGCGAACGAGTACAACAAAATCGCTAAAGAAAACTCTTCTGAAACATTTTCACAAATGTAAGACAATATTTTTTGGTTGAGTGCCAGCTGATGTGCAGTCGAATAACAAATTAAGATGATTATACAGCAAAAATATTATAAAATCTGCATAAATATTTAATACAAAAAATCTTTAAAAAAATCTTCTGAAACATTTTCACAGATGTATGACTATATATTTTGGTTTATATTGCGAATGAATATTGAATTAAGAGCCTCTGATTATATTGCATAGATATTATTTTGCACAAGTAAATCTCTGAAAAAAAAATCCTATGATCCTATGATTTTTTTTTTTTTTTTTTTACAAATGTAAGACAATATATTTTGGTTCAGTACCAGATGAAGTAGGAATGAATTCTTTAATAATAACACTTAACAGATACAAACAGAGAGTCTGTCTAAACAAAATGAAACCAATGTCTTCTAACTCATTATTGTGTGTATGATTTTTTATGTTTGTTGGACATAGTACTCAGATGTGGAAATTACCATCATTGTAGTATTTCTTCAATACAACATATTGTTTTGACTTTATTATGACTTAAGCTCTAATTATATTTAAAACCTAAGATGACGGAAAATGCCCCTTTGCACCACCTGGCGGTCATTTCTCAAATTATTTTGAAATGCGTCTGATTTATTTTGTCCACTATCGGTTTGCCGCGGCATTGAGCATGGCGGTAATAGCCATTCCCTTTGTCGACCTACTGTATGTATGTTCCTTATAGGCTATTCCATGCTTGAGGGATCTGGGCCAAATGTGGCACATATATTTGTCATTCCACTGGTCAAAATACTGCTATGGTTATCCCCTACATGCTCATTTTCAAGATGGCAAACGAGAAGTCTTTCACTGCTTAATAGATTGCGTTTCCAGAGCCTACAATAAGATGACAGACTTTACCACAACATATTGCCGCGTGCATGTTAAATATTGCTGCTCATTTTCAAGATGGGGGTCAAGGAAATTTGACACTACTTTGTAAATATTCTGTGAGGAGCTGAGGAGGTAGGAGTACAAAAAATACAGGGAAATACTTTACCTTTAACTACGAAAAGCCCGGGCAATGCTGGGTACTTCGGCTAGTATGTTATAAAGTACCAGTCAAAGTTTAGACCTCTTAATTCAATGTTTTTGTTTATTGATTTATTTTCTACAATCTTCATCAAGACTGGATATTTTAAATAATATTGAAATAACACATAGGGAATTATGGAATTAAGTATGTTAAAATTTGTTGTACCAACGCTATTCATTTATGTTAAAAGTATTAAATTATGTTGGACGCAGCTGTAGTAAATAAGTTAAATGAACCTAATAAAATTAATTTGACTGAACCTAAGAACATTAAGTTGGGCCAACAAAATTGCTTAATGCTGAAAGAAAGCCATTAAATCAGGTGGAAATTCTTTCCATGATTTAATTATGTTCATTCAACGAGTTATTTTTTTGAGTGTACTAATAGCTAATGGCTGAAAAATGATTTTTCACCATGATGTGAAGTCTGGCATATTGTGATGTGATCTCCTCATTTCTAATGCAGTACATTACTGCTCCTAGCTGGACTATTAATTTTTCACCTAGTTTTAGTATTTTCTAGTGACTTTAATGACAGTTTATGGGTTTATTTTTTAAATATACTCTTTTAGCCTAAGGCCATTTTCTCATTAATATTAAGATTGTTTTATCAATATTTCTTTGTGGATTTCTCTGATAATTTATCTTGTAATAGATTTTACACATTTTTAAGTGATTAAATTGTCGATGTAGTAAGCTTTTACATGGTTAAAATCCAACTTTTATTCCCCACATATGCATCCGTACACAATGCAGTGAAATGCTTTCATGACTCACAATGACCTGAAAAATAAAACTAAAGAGTAAATGTACTTAACAAATTGTTTTAAATAATTGGCCCATCCAGGAAGTGTCAAGTTCAAGTTTGCCAGTCAGTCAGTAGCTCTCTGTTTTTTACTAAGATTTGGAGAAGAATGTCACAGGATCTTAGACCTCTCTCTGAAACACTAAGGTAAAACTGATTATTTCCCCTTTTCTGAAGCATCAAATTCATCTGTAAATGTTATAGTAGAGTCCGTATGTCTATGAATGAAAGCAATTATACACTCTCTTGAGATTTAAGAAGCAGAAGTATTCAAGAACCACAGGTAAGATCCTTCTTTAAAAGAAAGGTGAAAGGACTTGCTAACAATATCAGTATGATTATTGAAGCATTAAAACAATGAACGCTACATGCAATTAATAATAATTTGTGGTAGTAATCTGGTTGATTAGTTGATATGAGTCCCGTAATTATCTACTTTAAACCAACTTTTGAAGACTGCACTCATTGGACAACAAAAGGATTGACTCCAAACTCCAGCACAGGCACTCTGACTGTTAGACTGACTTTGCACTATAACTTCATAAATTAATCTTTCTTCGACATTTAAACCTGTAACAGTGACTGCTGGTTTCAGGTGACGCTTCTTCCCCATGTAAAACAAGTCTCTTTGTTTTTATAGGTTTAAAGTTTTTGTTTTACATGGCAATCCTACACCAAAAGACAGCGCTAGTTTTTGCTTGTACATTCAAATAGTGCAAATACTCTTCTCCCACCTCTGTAGTGTGTGGAAGAATATACCCCGGGTCTGTTTCTGATCCTTAATACATCATGTGGATCTTTTATGAATATAATATTCTGTAGCTCCTTATATTTTGAAACAATTGTGATTCAGATGGTAGTGATTAGCACTGTCTTCTTGCACCTCCAAAGCGGTCCGGGGTCGATTCCCGGCCAGGCTCAATTTCCATCTTTGTGTGCATGGAGTTTGCATGTTCTCCCCGTGCTTGGTGGGTTTCTTCCGTGTACTCTGGTTTCCTCCCACAGTCCAAAGAAATGTAGGTTAGGCTAATTGGCGTCCCCAAAATTGCCCCTATTGTGTGAATGGGCGTGAGTGTGTGTATGTCTGTGTGCCCTGCAATGGATCTTTTAACTCAATTATCAAACATCCTGCTATGATGATGATGCACTGATTATTTATAAAGCATCAAGATAATATTGTGCTAAATGTTGTATCTGATTATTGACACATGGCTGTTCCACACTAAAGGCAACCTGAGGAACCTGTTTACTTCCTTTCTGTGCTGAATTTTCAAGACTATGGGTGAGTGGTTTTGTTTAAATAAGGAGTCCAGAGTTTAAGGAAAAGTTAAAGAAATATGGAAATCATTCTGTGTCACACACCTGGTAATATTTTCATGTTTAGGAAGAGCACATTTGAATGAAGCAGGTAATCTTTGTAGTCTTGGGTGCAAGTAGAGAAGATTTAAAACAAACCTATTAACGGAATATCAGCCTTTTTTATTCTACAGGTATAATTTAATATTTATTGTTTATTGTTATTGTTTAAATTGACTACATTAATCTTATGTGCAATTGTATGACTAGATATTTTATGCATACTGTATGTAGCCATTTCTTTATTTTTAACTGGCCCCAACATGTCTTTCATGAATTTTTACAGTATCAATAGCTGCTGATCAAAAACATGTTGATTAGGTCAGGTAGCCCGACAACGCATCTGTATCTTCATAGATTGCATTAGGTATGGATTTAATATGAATTATGTTACTTATTCACTTTCATCAGAGACAGACCAAGCAAAGGTAATGTCAGAAAAATGCTATGTCCACTTTCTTTTAAAAGTTGCAAAAGGTTTCCTGCGTAAACTTCTTTCCAAACTTCTGTGGTTAATGACAATGTCTACCAAAGATGAGACAGGAATTACAGAGTGGAACACCAGATTAGAGCAGCAGAAGCATTCCACAGGTCCTAAAGCTACATAGGTGATTTTGGAGACACACTGGCACAATTTCAAGAATATTAAAATTAAAAGATTTAACTTAAGTAATATCATAAATAAATAAATAAATAAATAAATAAAAAGTTAATCTTTGGAAAGCTATTGGTCCTGGTAGTGTAAATAAAAAAAATAAAAAAATGAGAATAATTCATAGGGTTCCTCCCAAACCATTCTAATACAGTAAAATACTGTTTATACGGACTACATGTTTTCTTGTATGTTCTATTGCTAATTGTCAAAAAGCTTAAAAGTGGCACAACAATGATGCAAACTAAGAAAAATAAAAGAGGAAATGGAAGAGAGAGAAGAAAAGAAAAATCCCAGTAATAATTAAAGATTTAATAATTTTACGGATTTTTTTTCTTTTTTTTATAATTACTATTTCAGACAATTTATGTTAAATTCTTGTCTATGATTTATATAGTGTGTGGTGGACTGATGCAGACACATTGCATCCATAATACCAATTTATCTGAAATGATTTATTCCAAAAATAGCAGACCTTTTCAAATGCTTACTATTTATGTTCAGTCTAATCTTTTTAGAGGTAAAAGTGTAATAATGTCTGCAATTTTCTTTAAAATTCACAGACTTTAAAAACAAGTTATACAAGTTTATTTGTTTAAATCCATAACCCATACTGTATAGCTTTTTTTTATTATTATTTTTACATTTTTTATTTATTATATTTAATATTTAAGTTACATAAGTATTCAGCACCCATCCCCTAATACATGATTACAGTACAATTGACAGCAATGACAGCCACAAGTATACTTGTGAATGATGCTACAAGCTTGGCACATTGTTTTTTGGATGTTTTTTTTCATTCTTCTTAACATAATCGGTTAAGCTCAACCAGGTTAAAAGGCAATGCTAGTGCACAGCCACTTTACTGTCTCTCTAGAGATGCTTTTTGGGTTCAGGTCTGAACTCTGACTGGGCCTCTCCAGAACTTTCAGAGTTCTGAATGTTAAGAGCGTTATGATTTGGGGTTGCGTTAAGTCTAGGCAGCAACATTATTTGTCCAAAAAATTAGGTTAGCTGATTACCTGAATATGCTTAATGTGTCAGAATGGGCTCTGCAGAATGTTTTGGGGTCAACAGATGAGCAGCACACAATGGCAGATTCCAAATGATGTGACAGGGCCATGGTCAAAAAGGTGAAAGTGAGAGTTCCAGATCTAAGCTGACCATTTTTGCAGAAATGAGTCTAGATCGCTGAGCAGAAATGTGGTCAAAAAGGCATAAGTGACAATTCAATTCACTGAGCAGAGAGGTGAAGCAAAGTCATAACTGGGAGACCAAAAGTTTAATGTGAAACGGAGAAAATGCAAGATACTTGGGCTAGAGAACATGCGATAATCTGGCAATGAAGGTGAGCACTGAGCTTCCTGAAATGACAGCGGGGATCATTAGTGAATGAGCCTCCAGTGTATGCATGTGAGGGGTTGGATGGTGGGGGGTTGTTCTGGAAGGCTTGAAAGGTGGCATTGATCTGCAGGGGAGTGAGAGAAGGAGGGCACATGGTTTAATTATCTTGGTAATAGTAAAGGGTATAAGGTCAGCCTTTACATTATAAAGGGTATAAAGTCAGCGATAACATTATGACTTCTGAGTTCAAGAGAACAGGTTACAAGAACCCCACTAATTATTTCATTACAATGGCATCTAAAGTATTAGGCAGCAAATTTGATGTGACAGGAGCAAAAACAAAATGGGCAAAGGCCAAACTACCATTGCTACCATTAGTAGTTATGGTAATTGTTCAAAATGAATGGAGAACAAAATAGCTGAATGCAGGAAGCTGAGAAAATTTCAATTCAATTCACTTACTCTAACTCATCTTCTATACCGCTTTATCATGTATTCAGGGTCGCGGTCAATTCAATTTAATTCAATTTTATTTATTTAACACTTTTAGCAATGGTCCTTGTCTCAAATCAGCTTTACAAAATGAGAAGAAAATTTATGGAAGTGTGTATGAATGAGAAAAATGTGTTTAGATAATAATGAGATTGTCCCTGATGGGCAAGCCAAGGGTGTTGGCGATGGTGGCAAGGAAAACTCCCTGAGATGGCAATAGGAAGAAACCTTAGAGGAACCAGACTCAACAGGCACCCATCCTCATTTGGGTGAAAACGGATAGCAGGGATTGATCTGCAGTCATACTGTGTGTAAGGCTGCTGGAAGTTCAATATAACAGAAGCTGTCTAAGTTAACATGAAGTCCAGTTCAGCACAGGGATGAATCAGCAGGTGCAGAGGGGGTTCTGGATCACTGGGAGCTCAGGAGCAGCATGTGTAGATCCAAACGTCATAAGTCATAAGATGATGTGTGTCATAAGTTTTTTTTTTTTCTATTTCGTACCTTTCTGTAGTTGTCAGCTCTGTGTTTTTTAAAGGTTAAGTGCAGGGTAATTTTTTTTTTTACTTTTAATTAAAAAAAATTTTACTCTATATTATTAATTAATTATTTTTATATTAATATTTATGGGTTGTGGAATGATTCGACATACAATCCGATATACAAATTTTTTGATATACGCGTGTTTTGATATACAAGCACACTTCTGGAACAAACTATGCTTGCAATCGAAGGTTCCACTGTACTGATCAGCCATGCAATTTAAATATTTTTTTTCCAGTGCATTACATAAGTTTTCTTTTAAGTAGTGTTTATTATTATTATTATTATTATTATTAATATTATTTTTACATCCTCAAGAGATGAGCTTAGCAGGAAGAAAAGCAAACACTTAAATTGCTGGTTTACTTATTGTCACTGAGCTGAACTGCAGGACTTGTATACATTTTCTAATTCTTTATTTTAACCATTATAAATATTTAGAGTTTAACATACAGTACACCAGTCACAGTTACTTTTGTCTTACAAAAAAAAAAAAAAAATCACCAACAGGTCTGGTCCCAGTTGCAGTATCCATCCTTGTAACCATCCCTCACCAATATGCATTGATCAAGACAGTATTGTCATGGCCTGCTGCACAGGATTACTGCAGGGAGATGTACACTGACCTGGCCATAATCCTAAGTCATACAGATTGGCTAAGATTGAATAAAGAAATAACAAGTAGAGGGGAAACATCATGGACTATGTGGGTTGGATTGTGGAATGATGTCAATAGCTGGCGCTGGTCCTTAGGTGACCTCCCACTGAACAGTGTCACTTATACCAACTGGTGCTTTGGACAGCCTGATAATGTTGGTGGTCATGAAACATGTGGTGCTATGGATTCATATGGTCATTGGTGGGATGTGCAATGTACAGAACTAAGACCCTTTGTATGCTACGATGGTGAGTCAATGTCCTATTGAAATTCTTAGTTTTTGTTTGATTGCTGTCTCTATGGAGATAAGTGCTGACATATATGTAACAGTGTGTTTATTTTTTCAACAGTTAATTTCAGTGGCAAATTCATCAGCATAACAAATCTTCTGCTGACCTGGTTTGAAGCTCGGACTTATTGCCGACAATATCACACAGACTTGGCCAGTTCTCTTGATAGTTCAGACCAAGACATGTTAAATCAGCTTGTATCATTCAGTGTTAATCCCTGGATTGGGCTATACAGGGACACTTGGAAGTGGTCAGATGGGACCAATTCTACAAACCTCTCTTGGGCTCCTGGACAACCTGATAACTATGGAGGAAATGAGAACTGTGCAAGGGTTTATAATGACCAGTTCTTTGATGTACCCTGCACAAACCAGTACTATTTCTTCTGTCACACCAGTGAGTTTTTTTTTTTACTCATTCTCTGTTATTTTATTGCTTCTTATATCAAGTAAGTTGAAAATGACCCCCTTGCTGCCACCCCAAAAAAAAAACTATTATTTACTTTTTTATTTTAGGACTTTTATTTTGATATTTTATTCAGTGATTTTGTGGTAAAAAAATACAGTAAACATCCCTCACAGTTCATGACAAAAATTATGGCACAGGAGAAGGAGAGGAGATGAAGTGAGAATTATACATAATTAATTTACATTAACTGAAGATTGCAGAATGAATTCAAAATAAAAGGGGACCTCAATCCAGGGCTTTGGAGCAGAAGCTGTGTGTGAGTGAGCTGCGGGAGTGATTATGAAGACTTTTCCCATTCGGAAATAATGTATTTTTAATGACAAAAAACAAACATGAAGAAAACAAGGTTTCCCTGTCTCTCTGAGATGATGTCTCTCTTTTCTTTCCAGTTTTCTTATTTTTTTTCCTTTCATTTTCTTTTTTTAAACTTTTTTTCCTTTTGTCTTTTTTCATTGTGGCTGCTCACAAGTCAGGAAAGGGCTATAAGACCATATCTAAATGTGTTAAAGTTCCAATTGCTACAGTGCAAATTATTATTAAAAAGAATACACTGTGAAAAATCTCAGAGAACATGGTCGGAAGCTAAAAGTGACACCTGTGCTGGATAGTGAGAGTGGTAAAAAAAAAATCCAAGGATCACCACCAAGGCCATCCGGATGAATCTGGGCTCTGCTGATGGCACCATCTCAAGGCAGACAGTCCAACAAACAATGCACACCACTGGGTTTCATGGACGCAGACGAAGGAGGACAACTCTTTTCCAGATAAGGCACACAAAAGCCCACTTGGCCTTTGCAAATGCTCATCTGGACAAAGAATAAGACTTCTGGTCTTCAGTTTTATGGTCAGATGAAACAAAAAATGTAATTGTTTGGCCACAATGATATAGCCTTCATTTGGTGTAAAAAAGGAGAAGCCATTAATCCTAACAACACCATCCCCACTGTCAAACATGATGGTGCAAACCTAATGCTTTGGGGGTGTTTTTCAGCCGGTGGACAATGGAACCTAATCACAGTAAACGGCACCATGAAAAAGAAGCAATACATCAACATTCTCAAAAACAACATCAGGGAGTCTGCAGAGAAACTTGGCCTTGGGCACCAGTGGACATTTTAGTCTGACAATGACCCAATTCACACAGCAAAAGTGGTGAAGAAATGGTTAGCAGACAAAAACATTAATGTTTTGCAGTGGCCCAGCCAGAGTCCTGATTTAAATTCAATTGAGAATCTGTGGAGGGAGCTAAAGATCAGGGTTATGGCAAGGAGTTATCGCTAAAGATGAATTGGCAAAAATACCAGTGGAAACATGCAAAAAGCTGGTCAACAATTATAGGATGCGTTTGATTGCTGTAATAGCCAATAAAGACTTTTCTATTGACTGGATTATTGAGAAGAGTATGAATAATTTTGGACATGCCACTTTTTGTTCAAATGTAAATAAAAGATGAGTAATATATTTTTCCACAGTGATGCCTTTTGTACCTTGTCTTATTATCTTCTGGCAGATGCCTGTGTCATTTCTAATAAAAAAAAATCTTTCTGGTTGAATAAAAGTAACTTTGCTGGGGGTATAAATAATTTCAGGCTTGATAGGTACATGTCTTCTTTCTGCTGTATCACAAAGTTACCCTCACGCATAACTTGCTGAGACAGGGAGAAAAATAGGTTAGCAGGAGACCCTCCTCAGTGCCCATGCCATTGTCCTGAACTTGAGCCATAAATGCTGGGCAAGACAGTGTGGCCTCTTTGCAGTGTTGACACCAGTGGTAAGGTGCTTTCTTGTTCTGGTTGACCCATAGTTTGGGCCAATCACACGTACCATGCTTTCATACCCACAGCCTTCCATTCTTCTTCAGGGAGGGAGCACAAGGCGATGTTGATGATAACTTTCTTAACATGAGCTGAACACTGCTCCAGCTGGATCTACAAGCTATCCACTGTAGCTTTGCCTGGGGTGGTACTTGTGGATCGTAGGTCCAGCGGTGAAACTTAGTGGAGGCTTAATAGCTGGGGAGTCCACAGCAGGCTAGGACTTCAGCCCTCAGCTGGTCATAGTTAGCTGCCTCATCACTCAGGACAATGAAGTAAGCCCATTGTGTCTCCCCAGTGAGCAGTGGGATGAGGTTGGCGCTCCACTCCCGCTTTGCCCAGTCTTCCTGCTCTGCTGTCATTTCAAAAGTCTGCAGAAACAATTCCAGGTCATCATGGGGCGTAAGCATACTTAGAAGACATTGGGCTTCCCTACAGGGATCTGGTGGGGAGGAGGGAGCCCTGGCTCAGCTGCTTAAGTACCACTTGCTGCTGAGCGCTGGGCTCCAGTAGGTGGAGGAAGAGTTGATCTAGGGTGGGTTGGGTTCCGGGGTCTAAGCTGGCTGCCCGCATTCTCTACCAGTGTAAAACGTTTAGCAGCGGCAGGCCAGAACACAGATACAGGGAACACAAGGTTGAGGAAATACTGTAAGTGCTCTTTTATTCATAAAACACAGAAAATTTGCAGTGGTCTGTTGACACCGGGTTGGTAGGTGCTGTACTGTCTTGGGCCACCGTGAGTTGAGACGCCCCACCCCTTCTGTACATAAGGTGGAGCTGACCATGGAGCTGAATCTGTGCTTGGTTTTCCTCTGCTTAGTTGAGGGCGAGGGTGGCAGATAATAAGATAAGATAAGAGGTGCTGCTTCTAGGCCCACCACCACAATATATATGATAAGGAAATCACTGTATACATTTATCTTTTGCTTGTTTCTCTTTACTATTTTAAAGTAGGCATTTTAATAACCTTTTTTTTATCAGTACAATTCCTATCTCCTCAGACCTGTCAACTTAAGATTAAACCAGTTCACTTTGGTGATAGGCATACTAGTTTGAAATTTTTGTCCATAACTTCACACCAAGCAGACACAAATGCAATAAATTTGTTCAACAATATGGTATTGTATATATTCACATTATTATAAATCCTTGGCATTTTATACTGTATTGCATTCTTGTACAAAGCCAGAAATGGAATTTTTCATAGTGTGTGTGTATTTTACAGATTTCCCAACAAGGAGCCAGACACTGAGACTGCTGGTGGAGTCTGATGGAAGTGTATTTTATTGTGCTGTTAAGTTGTCCATTTTAGATCAGGTGAGTCACAGGATGTCTCTGAAATGTGAAGAAATTGTGTATGAAATGCCCTAGCTAGCATTAGTCACTGCTCATCTCCTCAAATTTCTAAGATTCCTTATGAACTTTTAATAATTATTGGCTTCTCTGTGTCATGTAAGCCTTTTCTAATCTTTAGATCAAGCAGAAATTGGAGAAGTATGGCATGTTGGAAAATACCACAGCAACCTGGAGTGTGCAATCAGATGGAAACATTTTCTACAAGAAGAAAAAGGGTCAATTATAACACCTAAATGTTCACATTCAGGTCAAGTAGATTGAAGTACATAAAATTGCATTTACCCTACAACATTTATGTTTTAATCAGTAGGGGAGATAGAGGACAAGATTAGCAATAAGTAGGAGAATAAATAATCATTTTAAGCTAAGCCTTTATTTGTCGCATGTACATTACTGCACAGTTAAATTGGTTATTCTTTGCATATTCCAGCTTTTTGCTGTTAGTAGGCTGGGGTCAGCCATTATAAGACACCACAGACCAATTAGGGTCTTAACACACTGAGCCCCCACAGCCTTCCAAAGATAATGCCTAAACAGGGACATTTAAAAAAAATAATTTTAATGCTCTGTTCATAACACATCTATTTAGTTTCCAACATTACTTCAAATATTGAATATTTTAATATGGATATAAATTTAATTAAATATAAATTAAATATTGATTATTTAGTTTTTGTTGCAAGTAGCTATTTGGCATAGTGATCAAATGAAAGGCAACGAGAATCTGTTCAAATACGGGTTTTAATGCAGTACTGTGCCTTAGTAAAAATGGTTCTCATAGTGTACAGTATAGAAGACAAAGAATGGAACTGAATATGTAAATACTCTGTGTGTACTTTAAAAAGGCGTCTGTAGCACAATTGTGATTACTGTAATCTCCCTCATCTATCTAATAGTAATTACAAGTATGTTCTTATTTCTAGTGTTATTATTATTATTATTATTATTATTATTATTATTTATTCTGCACATATACCTATTGGGAATATATATTAATTTAAACTATTTAAACTTGAAATATTCTGTAACTATTTTGTAGCCATGGTTACAAAATTAGCGCATGGTTACTTAGCAATGGCAGACACCACAGGAGAACATGCTCATGAATGCTTTGGAAAGAAAAAAGCAATACAGCTTGTATCTTATACACTTGTTAGATGTAAAAGTTACCTAGCCTAATGGGCTGTTCAAAACCCGTTACTTATTTTTAACCCGTTACCCCTTACTATTTTGATAACTTGGAACATATTTTGTGATCTTCCTAAAACCTAAATGTTAATTTGCTTTAAAGTTATAGTTGCTTTGTTTTGAGCATTTGATTGTAGTCAGAAAGTTATAAGCAAGTTTCATAAAAATAATTTACTGATCAGCAATCATTCTAGGACTTTAACCTTGAATAGAAATCAAATCTGGACCTTTAAATATTTAATTTGAGTATAAAATTTTTAATTTTTCAAGTCTTTGATTGAGTCCTTTTATGCCATGCAAAAATCAAACT
>JAOVVA010036508.1:0-15236 GCA_028565275.1 Leiocassis micropogon
ATCTCAGTATTTAAATCTTTACTCAAAACTCACTTGTTTTCCGAATGTTACACCTCCGATTCGTTAAACTGAACCCCATTTGCTTAATCCACCTGTCCTCTGCATGTCTGTCCTTTTTTTTTTTTTTTGTCTGTTTGTTGACTTAATTGTTTCTCTTGTTTTCATTCATTGTAAAGTGTCCTTAAACTCTGGAAAGGCGCTATATAAATAAAAATTATTATTATTATTATTATTATTATTATTATTATTATTATTGTTATTACAAGAGTTTTTAAATTGGAAAGTGGACAGGTGTCTTGTAGGAAGACAAGTCTTGTTGGAAAAGAAAAGCTTTTCAGCAGACAGGAGCAAGCAACTGGGAATCTGTGCCTCTCCACTGTTCCTCTAGATTCTGAGATCTTGGTTTCTGCACGACATCCAAAAGTTACATTCATCTGAAAAATATATGGTCTAGTTCTTTTTTTCTCTTTAGCACAGGTAAGTCGCTTCTGACAATCTGGTTTAGTATCTAGTTTAGGAGTGGCTTGATACTAGGAATGCAATAGTTGTAGCTAATTTTCTAAAGGTTGTGCATATTGGCTCTTGGTGCACTGACCTCACCCGACTCCTTGTGAAGCTCACCCAAATTATTGAATGAGCTTGAATCAGGCTGTAGTCATCCCTGTTGCCCACCACACTTTTCCTTCCAGTCAACTTTTTATGAATATACTTCAACACATTACCTTCTGTGGTTTATCCTCATTGTGTCAACAGAGTCAATCATCTTCTTAGCAACTGTCAAGTCTTACCAATGCATGTACTAAACTTGACTGAAATGTACAAGGTACTTACACATTATTTATGTATGAATAGTAATTTAAGGCGGCACGGTGGTGTAGTGGTTAGCACTGTCGCCTTACACCTCCAGGGTCCGGGTTCAATTCCTGGCCAGGCTCGATTCCCGTCTCTGTGTGCATGGAGTTTGCATGTTCTCCCCATGCCTGGTGGGTTTCCTCCGGGTACTCCAGTTTCCTCCCACAGTCCAAAGATATGCAGGTTAGGCTAATTGGCGTTCCCAAATTGCTTGTAGTGTATGTATGTGTGTGCCGTGTGATGGATTGGCACCCTGCCCAGGGTGTACCCCACCTCATGCCCTAAGTCTTCTGGGATAGGCTCCACGACCCTGAATACAGGATAAAGCGGTATAAAAGATGAGTGAGTGAGTGAGAATAGTAATTTACTCATACTTGAAATTAAATATTTTGAGATATTGGACTTTTGATTTTTATAAGCTGTAAGCTGTAGTAATTGAAAATTCAAACAAAAAAGGCTTGAAGAAGGCACTTTACATGTACTGAATCTATAAAATTAGTTTCTCTTTTTAAAACTCGTATTCTATGATATTCGATTTTTCTATGTTTTTTTTGTGTTTTTGTGTGCTTGTATGTGCTTATTTAGGTGTGTGTAGTTCTTTACATAAATTTTACAGAAGAGTAACGGATTGGGACAGTGTGTCATGTACCTCTTACCTGTCAGCTAGAATTTTGTATTAATTTTTTAAATATTAGACATGGTCATTAAATGTGTACTGATTTTTTTTCCCCCTATGAATTATAAAGAAATTTTCCATTAAAATACAACAATGCCTAAGCCTCTAAGCCTACAGTAACACTGCAATCAGGAAATGAAGTTTTTGACCTGATAGTAATGTGTATGTTTGTAGCTAACTTTCAATAAAATCAAGGGGAAGGTAATCCTACAGTAGTTATTACTAGTTGTGAATTTTGGGTATCTCATCTGATCAAAACTGTCAATATAGACATTATATTAATTATTATAGGGGCTTTGCAAATTTCTACACACACTTTGCAGAAGATTTTAATATGTGTAGTGATTTAACCATAAAATATTAACCACAAATTGTGTACCTAAACAGATAATGTTTAATCTGCAATATTATATATGTAGGAAACAATATGTATCATTGTACCCAGTAAAGAGAATGATGACTTAAAACTGCGTGCAGGGCCACCAAGGCCTCAGGATGACTCTACAGAGCAGATGCATCCTGCTGTAGGATGGGAGAGCATGGATAAACTGTCCAATTAAGTAAGTGATGTTTCCCAGCCATAGGATAAACATGTATGAGAGCATTGTGTTCTCTGGGAATGAGTAAACCTATGTATTGAAGCAGAACACATGTATGGGAGTATTGTGTTGGTGGGAACAGAATGTTGAAGAAGTGTCATGTAATCGTATATAAGCATGCATCGTATAAGAGACGAGAGCTTTTCCTCTGCAGAGAAACTGCTCCGCTGTATTTTGGAAAGAATAAAGTTTGGTGGCCTCAACATACCTGGTCTCCGGAGTGATCTTTGTATCTTTGGTTAATTGTCCCTAAACTACTGTAGCTACAACATATGATAATATGATAATATATTGTTTAAATGCAGTATCGCACTTTGGGTTCTTTGGATGTTTAATGGATCTTTTGTGCTAAATGATTCTACAGCGGAAGCCATTTGTGAAAGTGCTACAGATCTGGGCCCGGTTTCCCGATAACGCACACTCTTAGCACGCTAAGAAGACTCTTAAGATATATCTCACGTAAGTTGTTGACTTTTCTAAGTGTGTTTCCCGAACTGTCCCTTAGGAGTCTTCTTAAGTCACTGCCTTTTATGTCCGACGTTACTGACGCTGTCTACAGTGAAGGTACTGAATTAACTGACATCGATTGCTCAGGAATCGATTTTTCACTTATTTTGAAAGATATAAACGTACTCACAGCGCCAAAATCCTGCGGTGAATCATGATGAATCGTACTTACAGCCACCACGCGAAACCGCGTAGGTGAGATGGGGTATAATGATCAATGAAACATATTTTAAACAAAAAGCAGCAAGCAGGTGGACATCAGGACGTAGAGCGTAAGTACGACGCGTTGGCCTGGCAAGCGCAGGTCTGAGCAGGTCAAGAAGCTCCATAATCTGTTGCCTTGGAAGGCGAAACAGTTTTTAAAATAGCCACCTCAGGCAAAATATGAAAAGCGCTGGAGTTTTGCCTAAAGAAAAAATGTACATGAACCACACCGCTCCACGGACGGCGCCGTCTTCGGTTTATCACAACAACACGCTGTATCGCTGCCAAATTGCTTGCCACCTGTTCAATATTAAAAGTGATTGCCAATTTTAATGCACTAGTCACATTATGAAATAGGCTAATTAAAAGTCACTCTATTAGTTCTGATATCAAATAAAATACAATTTTTATCAGGCCTACATTATATTCCATCATTAATACGACTTTGATAACGTGCTTATAATACCGCTGATTTATAAAGACTGCTGCTCAGTGGCGGCAACTAGCGTCTTGAGCTGAAACTATGCTAAGAGTCAGTTAAGGTTGGTCCAGACTGTTAACTGCGCTTTCTCCATTCAGTATTATTATTATTTTTCGTAGTAGTAGTAGTAGTGCTCCAAATTTAATATTATTGTTATTATACTTATTATTATTGTAACGCACCCGCGTGTGTGTGCAAAAAGACGAAGTACAACAAAGAATACAAAAATGTATGATATGTTAGCCTAAAACATTATTGTTTTATTGTGTTTATGCGCTTTAAATATACACTAAACAATAAACACTGCCTTTTGCAAAGTGAAAGTGAGTTGTGCGTGCGGCTTTTTGATCAAAATTCTGATAAAAGCGTGCGCAGATATGAGCAGATTTATCGATAAAACTACAGACATGAAATGCGACAAACACAAAAATATATGCTACTCGCTGAATACAACGCGACAGCACACAGTATTCCTGGGCTTTGACTGCGCTTTCTCTGTTCATTAGTAGTAGTACTACTAGTACAGTAGGTTTCTGTAAACACAACATTGGGTTGTTTATGCTGGGTCAAAATAATTGTAGCTAAGGTGCTACAATAATAGATGGAGAATATACCTTACAATAGAATCCAACAAAAAAGATAATTAAATTAGTCCACAAACATTTTACTCCAATTTATTTTATTTATTTAATTTTTTTTTAGCTTTTTTAATTTGCTGAAATTATGATAAAATGTCACAAACATTTTTGTGACAAGAAAACGGAAAAAAAAAATCCAACATTGTGTTATTGTTGGTGAGGTGCGGCATAAAGCATTTCATTGACTCCTCACTGACTCCTCTTGACACACACAAAGGGATAGACATGATTACATGGAATGTCATTCCAGTTCTTATTGCCTAAACCAAAGAAAATGACATTTGAATGAGAAACAAAAGTTAGAACAGCTATACTCTAAACAAAGTACAGTGCTCATAAAATGTTTTCAGATTTACTTACCGGTGAAGAAATGAAACCAGTTCATATGCACGCAGAACTCGTTTGGTAGAGAATTTGGTTCACCTGGATTCCACTTGGTAAAAGTCACATGTGTGCCATCAGACCAGGACCAGTTTAATCCCTAAAAGGATGAACATTAGAAAGTGCAATACATGAGTCATTATTTAATTAGAGATACTTTTAACATAAATAAAAAAGTACAAAAACATTGTTCTTTCTCAATGGTCAGGTTGGAAAGATCAAACAGTAGCTACCTTTTCAATGCTTTGTTACAATGGTGGCTGGAATTGGGTCGGATATATTATGCTGCAAGTGAACCTTTTTGCCTAAATTGATGTGTGGGAAACTGAAGGAAAAAAAAGTATTGAAATGACTCTGACAAGCGGCAATTTGTGATGACTAGAGGACTGGGTAAGAGCAGCTCTAAAACTGGAGATCTTGGGGGATGTTCCTGGTCTGCAAAGGTCAGGACATACCAACAGTAATTTAAGAAGGCACAACTGGTGATCTGGCAAGAGGATCACGGTGGCCAAGGCTTACTGATGCACATAGGGAGGGAAGGCTCCCTAGGCATGTGGTCATAATGTTATGGCTGATCAATGTATGGCTGATTCCCTTGTGTATGGCACAGAGACGAATAAGATCAGTTCTAGTAGTAGCATAGTTTACAGAACATTTGTGGATGTTACTATAATTTATGTATTTGAACTATTTAAGGGAGAAAATCTTGAGTGTTTTAAGTATTTAAACTTTTGAAAGAAATAAAAAATATACACTCTAGCTTTTAGTAGCATTAACTTCAACAGAAACAAACCTGAAATCTCTTTAAGAAATTTTTTTTTTAATTTGGCAACATTATGACTATTGTTCAGCTAAAGTAAGCATAGAATGTTCAAAATCTTTGAGTGATATTAAAACATGATTTTCCTAAATAAGGAAAATTTGGTATTTTTATGTAAAAAGTTTAGAATAAATATCATTTTGATCCATGGACATGAAATAACCCCTAAACTATAGAATGACTTATGTGCTGTAATATGTGATTAACATTGCAAGTTTTTCTTCATCTGACCATTACTGAGTTGATGAATCAGTCACTTACTGTCATGTATCTTCCCGGATGTTGAGTATGTAACTGAGATGAAGGATATGTTAATAGTTTACTTACATTATGACACCTAGAAAGGCCAATCCAGGTTGGATTCTCAGCGGGGTCTCTGGCACGAATAATGGACTTGGCATGCTGATAGTCTTCCTCATTGTGTATCGAGATCAAGTGTGCACCTTGAGCCAGGCAGTGTTTCTAAAAAAAGACAAAAAAAAAAGCTTTGGCATCATTGCATGTTTATTAACTGCAGTTACTATGCAGGATTTAGCATATTATTTCATATAGGCAGGTTTGCAGGCAATTAAATTATTAATTTATATTTTATTAATTTATTATTAATTAAAGGTGCCTTGGTTATCCTTTAAGGATCTCTGGGAGTTTGTAGACTCCAATTGGTGAACTATGACTATAAAAAGCAATACAAAATATTTAAGCAATATTATAAAGGCGGGAATGAACAACAGTGTAACATTGAGTGTGATATTGGTTTTATACAACAGTTCTACAACCACGTAGCTACGATGTAATTAACAATTGTTAAAGCTCCTGTTAAAGCTCCTCTAATGCAGAGTGAAACATATAGTCATATAGTTAACTGTTTTGAAAAAAAAACAACAAATCAAAACAGATTTTTTTATCAGAAATAACTGTTATAAAACCTTGGATTGTGAGCACAATTTGTTACAATGTGCTTGTATATATGACGAGAATTTCCCTATAAAAATAATGGAAACGCAGATCATTCATTCTACAACCAAAAAATATTCATATAATAATTATTAATATAAAATATAAAGTAAAAATAAAACAAATTAACCTGCACTTTACCTTTGAAAAGAATCTTAGCTGGTGTGGGGGAGACGAGAGGAAGAGAGGAGGTTATTGTGTAGGATGACTGAATGACTTTCACTTTCACTAACGGAATTACAGATCTCTGTTGGATCAGTGAAATCTTTTTCTTTTTGTGTGACTTTAACAAGGAATCTCTCTGACACTTGCTTTTGTCTCCCTTTGAGGATTTCATGGAGATGTGACATTGCATTGTCATTAAACAGAATCATTGCTCATACTGCTACAACCAGTTTTCTTCACAAGGGCCTTTGTTGCTGTACAGTTACTAATGAACAGTCACTACATTCAGATACAAAGTAAAAAAGAATGTTTTATGTGCACACATGTGGTAGCAATGCTATAGTAAACAGTATACCCTCTCACGGACGCTGACTATATGAGTGAGGCAGGCCGACTAAGTCTAAGCATGGGAGACGATTACCCACAATCCCACAGTGCAAGAGAGAGAAGAACCATTGGCTCAGTTGTGATCACGTGGCGCTCGGCAGACTGGTATTGCAAGGCAGCGCTCATTTATCAAGTTAAACTGTATTAAACATTTTTGCTCGGTTTTGCAAAATAATCGCAGACTAAGTTACTTGCAATCCAAGGTTGTACTGGGTATAGAATAAAAGTAAAAAGAATGTTATAATCAACTTTGGGTTCACCATGGCTCTGATCAGGATAAAGTAACTGCACACACACACACACACACACACACACACTGTGTATATATGTGTGCGCTTGTTTTCTGCATATTTGAAATGAACTGAACCTCAGCAGAAGCCCAATCCAGTCTGATGCCAAAATATTGGAAGCAACGTCCTTTAAAGAGTGACCATCCACCTGGACATCTTAAGCATCCATGGTTTCCTACATTGGAAGAAAAATTAAAAAGTAGCATGTGGGTTACAAAGCACAGATGTTATTTTTAACCCTCATGTTGTGTTCCTGTCAAATCTGACCGATTTACAAGTTTCCTCTTTATTCATTTATAGAAATTTTATTTATTTCGCGTGAGGTTCAATGACTTTGTTTAAACATGACATTTGAACACATAAAATACATTTGAAATATTTGAATTTAAAAAATTGTTGTTCCCGGTCAAAAATATAAAAAATCAAAAACATAATTTTTACCACACCTGTTGAAAAACTAAATTGCAACATTGTTTTAACCATACAACTTTCTTGCAGCTCTGGTATATAAAGCTTTTTTGATGTCTTACTTACAGCTCAGTCTTTGGCAGCCTGATATACTGCTGTGGAAGCTGTGGAATTATATTTGACAGCGACAGTGATGAGGAGAAAAGAAGCCAGGTTGACAGTGAGGAGGGTTCAGAAGAGCAAGAGTCAGAGGTTAAGGATAACACAAAGTATAAACCGAGAAGGAAGACCCAGCTGAAGTTGTAGTCTCCTTTTGGTGAAAAAAATGGAACCAAACCCTAACCCGAACCCATATCCCGTGTGGATGACATCAAGTCCTGTTTTCATCTTTTCCTCAAGGACCCCATTGTAACCAGTGTCATGAACATGACAAACCTGGAGGAGAGAAGGATTTATGGAAACACCTGGTAAGGCATAGACCCAGTGAATATTGAAGCCTACGGGGGTGTGTTGTTTTTGTGTGGTGTCTACAGATCCCTCAACAAATCTGCATCCGGCTTATGGGATGAGGACACTGTTCTGGCAATTTTACATCTTACAATGTCTTTGCAGACCTTCCATATCCTGTCATGTGTGATTCACTTTGATGACAAGAGGAGCCTGAAGTCAACAAGACAAACTGGGAAGTTTGGCAGAAGTAGGTGGAGCGCTTGTCATTTACAAACCAGGTCCAGACATCACTGTTAATGGTCATCTCGTCAGTTTTAGGGGACGGTGCCCATTTAAGCAGTAAATGCCAAACAAACCATTGAAGTATGGTATAAAGATGTTGGCAGCATGTGATGTGAAGACATGTTATGCCTGTACGCAGGCAAACTGACTGATGGTGAGAAAAATAGGGGATAGTCCTAGACATGACAGCAAGGCTACTTTAAAATTGTAAATATATCGTACAGTGTATGGGTCAAACATTATATTTGTAATGTAGTTACGTTTTCCCTGTGTACATTTGGGCTTTTGTTTTCAATAAATAAATCATACCGGTCAGTTTTGAATGGAAAGTTTAAGTTTAATTTAATTTATTTTTAATTGTTTAAAAAAAGTGACATTGGTAATCATTTCAGTGAAGTACTCTGTGATAAACAGAAAAATAGTTTTCATCTTAGCATTTGTTATAGTCAAAATAATATCTATATAATGTTTTTCCCCCTAAAAAAAACGAGTGGTATGAGCTCAGGTAAATGAGGCCTGCAGGACATACACAGCCGATACAACTTCAAAAAATGTAATTTTCACAAGAGGTGTGAAATTGATTAAAAAAAAAGATCTAATACAACATTATCTGATAATATATGTATTATTGTGAAATTAAATGCTCTGGTCAAAAGTGACCGGGAACATTATGAGTGTGAGCCACAAACGAACACAACATGAGGGTTAATTAGGTTTTGCAAAGAATGAATCAGCCCTTGGTTTATTAAAATTACCATAAATTGCGTAGGTAATAAAATACTAGAGAATACAATTTATTTATATCTTACATTGGCTTTAAAGACATACTGGAGTCAGTGATATCATGGAATGCCATTATAATATTTCATAAACATATTTATGGCCGATTGTACAAAAATCATGAAAAGGACACTACAGATATTCGAAAATATTCGATGACAAAAAAAAAATCATAGTCTTACTAATCACTGCTCTATTACAGTAAATGTGTACTGATTAAAAGAGATAATACTCTTACCAAAAGCTGTTGCTGCCATGGCGAGAAGGAGAACAAACACCACTTTAGTCTGACCAGCCATAGTTCAGGATTTTAATGCACTGAAAGAAAATTAAAAGTTACTTACATACAGTATATGATGAATATATTACACAATTCAAAAACATCTACATACAACTTGGAAGTCTCGTTTTGTTTGATGTGAAACACTGAGGTAAGTGATGATGCTTATATAGTGATTCCCTGCTTTTCCAAAGAAAAATAACAGTCATTTGATCCAGGTCAAACTAAACTTATGCCTATATAATAATATGGCCAAACTTCAATGTTATGGTAAATTTACAGAGTTATTTCTATGTGAAGTGCCTTCCACTACACTGGAAAACTATGTCCGGGAGGACTGGCAAGCAGGTGCACTGTGTGGAAAAAACAGAGGATTTCACTGAGAAATTAACTTCAGCTTTTCTTCTCTTAGAAAGCTTTCTCAGTAAACTTGAGCCTTGAGCAGACTACTTCTTTAATGGCCCAAAAATATGGAAATATGATGTGACAATAATTCCCAGCAGAGTTCCTGCAAGTGGTTTTGGTGAAACGTCTTTATGTTTATATAGAAATAAAGTTAATCTGGATTCCTAAGGTTAGTAACACAAACCTAAAAACAACAGTTACACAAACCTACATGAAAACAAAAACACATTTCAGTGATTTTATTCACACTATACATGATCAAGTGACTTTGAGTCCCACCACGCTGTACAACTGTATCTTGCTTTTGGGTCGTTGTACTTCCCATAATTATGTCTTGCTCATACAAAATGCAGAATGAAAGTAAACTCCTCATCTTTACTTGACACTTTGTCAGGCGCATGTTTAAGGAAATTTTATGAATAAAATGAAACCCAATGTTAAGCTTAACCCCATTCAGGAATCACAGTGTGTGCATGTGGGTAAAGATGGTGAATGTAGTAAAAAAGACAATGCGCATAAATAAAATTCCAGAGAAACAGGATGTTTATGAGGAATGTACTGCTTTGCTTAAACAACTGATGAACATTCATCTCAAAACTCCTGTTTCTCTGGAAAGGTTTATTTACTAGGCTGGTACACTGAATGTCCACTTTCCACTCATTTCCACTGTCCTGATTGGACACTTCTATACACAAAGTATAGACACATAGAAAAATGCCAACATGATGATTAGCAAAATGTAAATATTTCTTAAATAATTTACTACGATTACCAGACCAATTTTCATCTTTTGTTTATTATGCACAAATTTAGGTAATTTGCCACTGACTTCTTTTGGAAATGCATTATGTTATTATAGTATTTTCATGCAAACAAGAGGATGGTACCATAAACTTTCCTCCATTATGATGCTTGCTTTATTTTATTGGTGATGAGGCTTCTGCCTTGAGATCTTATTTGATGAAGCACTGCAGTAGATGTGAACTTAAGATGAAGAGCTTGTGACCAACAACAGGATATCTAGTGGGGGACGTGTTGCGGAGAATGTCATTGGCAACCTTGCTGGTAATTGTATTTTTGTGATAATTAATGGGTTTCTTAGTGTACATATCAATTAAAATATTTATGTAACTTGTACAATGTGCTTTTATTATAAATAGAATTTGATGAAACTGGATCATCATGAAAAAGATTTCCATACCGGATCAGTATGGCCCAGTTTAAAAACGACCACCTCAGGAACCAGTGGATTTATAAATATTATAATGATATTAAACTTTATGAAAGAAATTTTACTCATGTCAAGTTTGAAATAAATGGAATTGTTTTTTTTTTTATGGGAACATCTTAGGGGATAGGATTTTGCACAAGTCAGAGCAAAGCAAGGTATGTGTGGGGGAGGGGGGGGGGGTGAAAACCAGTCTGATTAATTGAAATGAAATTGTGACTTTACTTGGTCCCCCACCTTGATTTGCTCTGACTTGTTTTGTTACTTTATTATCAGTATGTACCCATCCAATTTCAAAATTAATGGCGCACTGCTTTGCTCTATTATGTTCTCACCATTATGGGTTTCCTTTATTAGTTTTAGCTTCTTTTTTTTTTCTTTCTTTCTTTTTTACTGTTGTACTGTTAAACAGCACAAGTCTGCCTCAACCCGGCCTAGGTGGAGGGACCACGACCTCAAGGCTGTTTTAAAAAAAATCGTGCGCCATTTCTCTTCCCCCCACCCCGGTCTTATGATCTGCTCCCAGGTACCACTCCTCCCAAGGGCTGCCTATACTCTTTATCTGCCAAACCTCGGACCAGTACATCACAAAGTCCCTCGCGGTGGGAATCATTCGTCCTTCCTCCTCTCTGGTGTTTGATTATAGGGGCCTGAATAACATTACTGTGAAGAACCGGTACCCCATTTCTCTAATGGCCATGGCCTTCAAACTCCTCCAAGGATCCAGGCTATTTGCCAAGCTAGATCTGCGCAATGCATACGACCTCGTCTGCATTCGAGAAGATGACGAGTGGAAGACGGCCTTTAACACCCCTACAAGACACTTGGCCTTACTTATGCTCCCGTTGTCTTTCAGGCCCTCATTAACGACATACTAAAGGATCTCCTCAACTCATCTTCCTTGTCTACCTGGACGACCTGGAGAAGCATCAACACCAGAGACTCCTAGAAAATAACCTGTTTGTAAAACCAGAGAAGTGCTGGAGGAGTGGAGACACTGACTAGAGGGAATGGAGGACCCATTCCTAGTCTGGACTGACCACAAGAACCTTGAATACCTACGAAGTGCCAAAAACCTCAACTCTCACCAGGCTCTGTGGTCCCCCTTCTTCGCCAGATTAAATTTCACCTTTTTCTTTTCACCAGGATCAAAAAACTACAAGCCAGAGGCCCTTTCAAGACAATTTACAACCATCCACGACTCCGCCACCTGCTGCACAATTCTGCGTCCTCCCTCCTTGCTCGCTGTGGCCAAGCTCGACGTCAAAACTAAAGTCAAGCAATCTCTTCTTCATGAGCCCGGGCCAAGTAACACACCCCCTAACCTCCTCTTTGTTTCCCTCTCTCTGTGCTCTCAGGTCATGGAATGGGCACTCAGCTCCAAGCTTTCTTTTCACCTCAGCTTAGCTCAATCCCTTTTGAATTATTATTATTATTATTATTAATAGTAGTAGTAGTAGTAGTAGTAGTAGTACGTTTTTTGTGGCCCACACTAAAGGAGGACATCTCCAGCTTTGTGGTGCCTCTTCCCCATTAAGATGCCCATGCCCATGTTTTCCCTAGCCCGTCTTGTGTCCTTTCCCACGTCTCCATTTCTAATTCGTCTGCTCACCGGTTTCTCATTTCCTACTTATTTCTCCAGCATTTAAGCATGCACTGTGTGTTGCTTAAACTGCTGGATTATTGTCTGTGTTTTGCTCTAATTTTCTGCCTTATGCTCTCATATTGCCTAGTTTGTTTGTCTCATGATTTGGATTTGTTGATTTTTTGGCTTTGATGTTGCACATCCTCGTTTTGACCACTGCTTTTGTTTCACGTTTTTGGACTGTTGCTTTCCCAGTTACCTATCTAACGCGTCCTATGGCTCTCGTTTGATATTACTGAGGTAATGTCAGGTTACCATGCTTAACATGTTACTGCACTGTACAGGAGTTAGGGAGTTAAACTTTCATAACTGTATCTATCCTTTTCCCAACCTTTGCCCTGACCACTTTTGTTGCTGACTTTTACCCAGAAACAGCGTCTTGCTCCACCCCAGCACACACGGCCCTGCGAGAACTAAGCTAGCGAAAGTTCAGGAAAAAATACTCAGTTTTCAGTTTTGATATAGAAGAATTTTTCAGATTTTCTCCCCTAATTTAGTAGTATCCAATTCCACCCCATCACTAGAGGCTCCCACATTAAGCTTCCACCGCCAATCAGTCGGGAGGGCCGCAGACCGACCCACGTGTTTCCTCTGATCCACGTGGCGTCACCAACCATTTTTTTTTCGAACTGCTTGCTCACGTACCGTTGGGGGCGGCCTAACACACTCGGAGGAACAGCGCTATCCGCTCCCTCCACCTGCCCGAGCTCACAGACGCCCCTGATTGGCTTGTAGATCTGTCATTAATGTGGGAGCACTAGTACCTCTCATCCCTCCCCCCTGAGAGAGTTCGCCAATTAGCTCTCTCTAGGCCTCCGGCTGTGAACCAGCGATCTCCGGATGATAGGGTGAGCGCTTTACCACTGCGCCACTCGGAGGCCACCCAGAGAATTTTCAAATAAACTTGTGCATGTTTTTCCAAATAAACTCAAACTGAAAGACTGAAGTAAAATCGTAAAAAAACCATAAATACAAATAACAGTGACATTTTATGCACATAGTACATGATGACTTCTGAATGTTCTGCTTCCCATAGTCATGTCTTGCTTGTATAAAATGCTGAATGAGATTGAATTCCTCATCTTCACTGGACAATGTCAGTGCATGTTTTATTTTAAGTAAATGTAATAAAATTACATAACACACAATGATGAGGTTAACTCCATTCAATAACCACAATGTGTCTGGAAAAGGACGGTGCATGTAGTAAAAGACAAAAAATTTATAAAGAAACAGGGTGGTTTTATTTAGGAATGTGCTTCTTGTCTTACACAGATGCTGGAAAGCACTTGTCTAAAATAGTGTACTGCTTTGCTTACTCACACGATAAAAATATTCATCTTTAAAGACATCTCAGAAAAGTCAAGTCAAATAGGTGTTTATTGTAATTTCAAACATATACAATTCAATACAAAGTGAAATGAAACAATTTTTCTCCAGGACCAATGTGCTACATACAATATTAATTAACAACATAAAATAACAGAACTACCTAAGACAATTAATTTGCTAACTAACTAAAACAACAAATTAACACCATAAATTAAAGAAACAAACACATACAGTGCACTTGTTCAAGTGCGCAAATAGTAACATGACAGAATGCAATACACTGAATACTTGTATTTCTTACAGCCGTAGCAAAAAACATGGCCACAGCTGTAGATTACTTCTAGTAAATGATCTGGTAGGAACTTACTGACAATAACATTTTCATGAGGAAACCACTTATTAGTGAGACTGATCACAATAAAGGCTTCAGTTTGTTAAGGAACATAAAGATTAGACTTTTGAGCAATGGAAAAAGGTCATGTGGTCTGGTGAGTCCAGATTGAGCCAATCCCAGAGCAATGGGTGCATCAGGATAAAAAGGAAATTATTAAAGTAGTTCTCTGAGAATAAGGAATCATTTTCATGTAGAATTGAATACCTTAGCTAGTGCTTAAGACATTGCTATGGAGAGTGCACAGTATAATCAAGTCACCTAATTAAATATTAGTGTTTAACCTCTTTTTCTGACTAGTGAGTATACATAAGATGAAAATCACAAAATTATTGGCAAACAACATTTTTTCTAGTTTTTCAATTTCACCTTTTAAATTAGTCTAATGACCTACAGCTACAGTAGGTGTCTTTTTTCTTGTCCTAATAAAATGTTGTTTTTTGTTTCTGTTGTTTTCAAATAACTTTTAGGAAAATGGTAAATACCACTTCTACTACGGAATACTTATTTCCATTTTTAAATAGACTTTTACCAGAGAAGTTCTTATTCCAAAAGATTTCCTGTTAGCACTTCTTGTTAAAATTACTTCCTGAGTTTTTCTTTTCACTCTGCAGGTTGATGATGGCAGTGAAGCTTGTCAGGTGTTGTGACTTCCTGAGAGGTAAGGAAGTCAATCAATTCTATTCATTCAAAACTTTAAAATAAAATTTAAAGTAAAATTTCTTTCAAACAGTTTAATATCATTAAATTATTTATAAATCCACTGGTTCCTGGGGTGGTCCTTATTAAATCTGGCCCTAACTGATCCATTATGGAAATCTTTTTCAAATTATATTTACAATAAAAACACATTGTACAAGTTACATAATTTTTTTAATACATATTTACACTAAGAAACACATTAATAATCACAAAAATACAATTACCAGCAAAGTTGCCAATGACATTCTCCACAACACGTCCCCTGCTAGATATCCTGTTGTTCCCTTTCAAAGGCTACACTCGATGCTGCGTGAAAACGCTACGGGAATATCTTTTCGTGTTGCCGGTTGTGAAGCATGTGTGTACCAAACACGCCAAA
>JAOVVA010036539.1:0-15236 GCA_028565275.1 Leiocassis micropogon
TTGTACTTCAATAAAAGTTCACTAAAGTAACAGTACTTTTACTTAAGTACAAAATTTTATTACTCTTTCCACCTCTGTTAAAGATGTACAGCTGTTATCACTTAGGGTGTACTCACTTTTATTGCCAGCTATTTTGACAATAATGACTGTTGAGTTATTTTCAGAGGACTGTAAATCTGTACGTGTGTACTGTTATACATTGACTACTCTAAAATATATCCAAGTTTCATTTCTATAGGATTGTCCTTTGAGAAGATATACTAAAATGTCTTCTGAAATTAGAGGGATGTACTCATTTTTGTGAGTGGGTATAGATGTACAGCTAAAAAAAAAAGGAGCAATATGCGTAATAACAAGAAAAATAGTTAATAGCATAGCAGTAACTTCCAGGTTTTTGATCCTGAGTTTGTGTTTCTGTCTGTGGATTTACATGTTCTATCCGTATCAGTACAAGTTTCATCTGGGATCTCTGGCTTCCTCTGGTTACTTCTCAAAAACAAGCTAGCAGTTGGATGAGCTATGAGCCAAATTCCCTTTAGGTGTGAAATGCATTAAATATGTGATGAGACCTTCATCCCACCCAGAGTTGTTTTCCCAACTTATGCCCAGTTTTCCCAGGATAGGCTTTAGATCCACTGTGCCAGAGCTGAATAAAATTTTGTAACCATGACAAAATGTATTTATAAAACCGACTGAGTTAGATATCCCACAAGAAACTATGAGAAAAATCTACTTATTGTTATAAATTTTAAATTAAAGTCAATCAGATCAATCAGGCTATAATCATGTGTTCTCAGTAAAGTAAGCTGAATCATGATCTCTGTTGTTTTCTACAGATATCCAAATGTTCTCAGCATGACGGCTGTCGCAGGCTGGCAGTTGTGAGACTGTTTTTAATAAAGTTTCCAGTACGAGGATGGTGGGGTGCCAGGCATAGCAGGTGGCCGTGCCTGCTGTCTCGTTTAGATGACGAGGCCATCAGCTTACAAACGTTTACCAGAAAAAGCCAAGAATCCGCCTTAAACAGACATCATCTCCATTGTGTTTATTATTATTTTTGGATTTGACTTTTAAGTCTGTTTCAGAATGAACTCCCACAAGCACTATTTTTCAGGCATTTCAACCATTTCCATGAATGCAAATGTTAATCCAAATATTTATTCTCAACTTTTTCTTTAGTAGAGAAAGCAAATGAATGTCTAACCTTTAAATATTTAACTGTAAGATTGTCATATTTTATCACCTGTCCTGCAAAAATGCAATTTTCATTCATGAATAATATGTGATTACCAAGGGAAAGCCCCATAGGTAGAGTGAATCGGGATTTGATTTCATGATGGGGTAACCCAGTCACGAAGTTGCACAAGTTAGTGCGCTATTATCGACACTCCCAGATAAAAATGGACATGTTAGCTTCTGAAATGACATCATGAAAAAATCTCTGCCAAATCAAACATACAAATAAGATGATCCCTAATAGGAGCATTCAAAAAAGGAAGAGGAAGAATATGAAGAAGAACAGTAATGTGTAATGTAAACATGCACAATAAATGAGTCATTGATTAATGAACCAGGTGAAAAAAAAAAAGAAAAAAATTGTATGCAAAAATATAGAACGAAATAATTGATAAATGTCTAAAAATGACATGAAAATAAACAGGGTGTAAAAACATGAAAAATTAAATGCATCCCCAAAACGAGTATTTTCAATTATAACAATTAAATAAATAATTTTTTTAAACAGTAAAAATAAATGAAAATGTGAAAAACAAAAAAAAAAAGTGTAAAAACTTGATTAATGATGTATGTGTGAAAAGCACTTGGAAAATTTTTTATCCTGCATATAAGGTTAAAAACTCTTAATCATGTGTGAAAGCCATGTCACCTTGTGTTACCTTCAAAACAAATAACTATATTTTTAATTGAATTTAAATTTTAGTCGATTTTTTTCTTCTCATTGACTGTGATCAAGCTAGGAACTTTGCTTCTTTGCCCTGCCTCATGGCTGTGCAGTTTCTGCTGGCCCGAAACATCTGTGCTGCTTGTCTGGCACTGTCTATTCAGAACTGCCACAGAAGTCGTATGAGGAGCAATATGCCATGAAAATGGTTGCGGCTGAGGCTCCTTTCCTAAGTGCTTTATATTTTCTTTATAGTAGTAGTTTATAGTTTGTTTATATAGTGCCTGAAAAACTAATATTTCATTGGACAGAGCATTTATTTCCACGCAGAGATGCATTAATCTTTGCTCAAGGTCTTGTATCGGTCATGGGAGATTTGAACCAATGCTTTATAGGTTCTTTAGTATATAGTAGAGCTCTTTATAGCGTCTTTATAATATAGTATTGTTCTTTATAGTTTCTTTATAGCATAATATAGTGACTTAAACTTTATTTATGGTATAATATAGGTGTTCAAGTCAAACAGAGACTCGTCTCATGGACAGATTGATATTTACAGAAGACATCAAGAACAGTACTGTGATGAGAATCTTAGTTGCAGTGAAACATTTGAAAGATAAAGAAGGCTGTACGTCCGTGAATAATGATCCCACTGCATGAACATTTAATAAGTTGAACGCCTGATTGCCATTTAACATGTCAACAACATGCAGCAGAGATACTGTCAGTGAGAACTGTACACGCAATCATTAATGAACACCTGCATTTCCAGAAGGCAAGTGCACGTTTGGTACCGAGAGAGCTCTTCGCCTTTGATTAGCACAGGAGATTGCTAATCTGCAGTGAGTTAAAGGAATGTTTTGACACTTCTGATCATGGCTCTGGTGTACTGAGAAAACTTTCTACCTTGACGGTATCCAGGCACTAGTGAAAAATGTGGATAAGTGTATTGGTGTAGCAGGGGATTATATAGAAATCAAGGTAGGGTTTAATTTTCATAACTATGTTCTGTTTTTCTCTATTTTGCACAATAAAAAAGTCCCGCTTTCGACATTAACACCTTGTTTTAGTAAAGTGGCTTATAGCTTCTTTAAAGTATACTATAGTACAGTGAAACCTCGGATTGCGAGTAACGGGGTTTGCGAGTGTTCCGCAAGACGAGCAAAGATTATTAATAAATTTTGACTTGAAAAACGAGCAAGTCATGGTATATGAGTACCGAGTATCATGTATCACACATACGCTTCTTGTTTTGACGCCGAGCGTCACGTGATCACAACTGAGCCAATGGTTTTTTTCCCCTGCTGGGTCTTAGTGCGCGTCTCTTACTGTCATAATCAACATCTGCACGCATGTACTGTTTACTATAACACTGTGACCACGTGTGTGTCCGTAAAACATATTTTATTTTGTGTTTGAAAGAGCGTGTGTACAGCACGCGTGTACTGTTTCTTATAACACGTGTAAAGCAAAAGAAAGTCTCATTAGAGGTTAAAAATCCATTTTCTCCCTCTCTGTTGTTAAGTGTGTGCGTTATGTATGTGCGTTATGTGTGTGTGCGCGCGCGTAATTTGACATCGTGCCAGTTCACACACACACACACACTCTCTCTCTCTCTCGCCTTTACTGTATGTGTGTGTGTGTGTGTGTGTGTGTGTGAAGCACCCCCTCAAATTACTGTCTGGATTTATTTTTCACTTTTTTTTAAAAGGTAAAGTGCAGATTAATTTGTTTTATTTTTACTTTATATTTTATGTTAATTATTTCTATGTATTTATTTTTTTGGCTTGTGGAACGAATAATTAGAATTTCCATTATTTCCTATGGGAAAATTAGCTTTGCTTTACGAGTGTTTTGGAATACGAGCCCACTTCCTGAACAAATTATGCTCGTAATCCAAGGTCCCAGGGTACTATGTAGCTTTTTTTAAAGTATAGTATAGTGCTTTTAGTTTCCTTTACAGTAGTGTATAGAACTATACTGTTTTTTGAAGTATAATTTAGAACTATATAGTGTTTTAACTTTTTTTATTAAGAATATAGTGCAGTATAGTTTCTTCACTGTATAATATTGTGCATCATACTGCAGTTTTTTAGAAGTATAGTGCTTTATATTTTCCTCATGGTATAATACAGTGCTTTATAGTTTCTTCATAATAAAGTATAGTGCATCATAGCTTTTTTATAGTATAGTGCTTTAAACTTTCTTCATGGTATAATATATAGTACTATACTGTATACAATGGCTGTTCAAGTCAAACTAGGACTCGTCTCATGAGCAGAAGAAGGAAGGAAACTGATTACAATTTACAAATTACTTCAAGCAAAGTGCGGTGATGAGACTCTTAGCGGCAGCAAAACATTTGACTGGTGCAGACATTTTGAAAAAGGCTGTATGGCTATGAATCATGATCCTGGCTGAGGTGGCGCTGAGCCTACTGCAGTCATTCCCGTGAAAATTCAATGAGTAGCCTGATGTATGATCGATGGATAACATGTCGCCAACATTCAGCAGAGATGCATCTGTGAGTAAGAACTGTACTCACAATCATTTATGAACACCTGCATTTCCAGAAGGCAAGTGCATGCTGGGTACCAAGAGAGAGATAGATAGAGAGAGAGAGAGAGAGAGAGAGAGAGAGAGAGAGAGAGTGTGTTTGCTTGAATTGGGCGCGAAGATTGTAAATCTGCAGTGAGTTAAAGGAGAGTTTTGGCATGGAAGTTGAGAATGCCTGATCATGGCTCTGGCGTACTGAGAAATCTTTCTACCTTGATGGTATCCAAGCACTAGTGAAACCCTGTAGTAGTAGTAGTAGTAGTAATAGTGCATTAGTGCAGCAGAGGATTTTATAGAGAAATGAAGAATGTTTTATTCTTCTAAAACTGTTTCTTATAAAACAGTTTGAGTTCTTATTAAAAAAATAGTTTATAAAATAGTTTGAGTTCTTATTAAAAAAACTAAACAAAATTGTGTTTCTTATAAAACTGTCTTTGAGTTCAAGTCTCGGTTTGACATGAATGCAGTTTTGCAATATTATATTATAGTGCTTGATAGTTTCTAAGTGTAATATAGTCCTATATAGATTTTTAGTGTAAAATAGGGCTTATAAGCACTATACCTCTAAAAAACTGCAGTATGGTGCGCAATATTATACAATGAAGAAACTATACTGCACTATATTTACTTTAATAAAAAAAGTTAAAACACTATATAGTTCTAAACTATACTTGAAAAAACAGTATAGTTCTATACACTACTGTAACGGAAACTAAAAGCACTATACTATACTAAAAAAAAAGCTACTATACTTTAAAGAAGCTATAAGCCACTTTACTTAAACGAGGTGTTGATTTCGAAAGCGAGACTTTTTACTTACACAAAATAGAGAAAAATTGAACACAGTTATGAAAATTAAACACTATAACTATATAGTTTATTTATAGTACAGTTTAGAACTATATACAGTAGTGCTTTAAAAATTATTAATAGTATACTGCAGTATAGGTTCTTCATGCTGTAATATAGTAGTTTGTAGTGTCTTCACAGTACAGTATAATACTATATACCATAGTTATGTTAAAGTATTGTATAGTGCTTTATAGTTTCTTTGTAGCATATACGATGAGTCTAACCTGTTTCAGTAATTCTCCTCACATCGCCACTTCAGCCTCCTCGATCTTGTGGACTACAGACAGCAGTGTGACAGTGGGGACAACAGTCTGCAGGTTTTTATTCTTATCACAGTATGCACAAGGTGTTTCCACTAACTAACTCAGCTTTATCTTAAGTGGAATAACTAATCGATGAAATAATTTGGTGCAGTCTGTAGTTGGAATAAAACCTTGCAGACCTGTTGGTTGCAACGCTGCAAATGAATTCTAATTGCAGACGGCATATACAATATATATTTTGACAGCATGAAACATATTTTTCATAGCTCACGATCAGTTACTTAAGGTATTTAATTATACTAGATATATTATATCTTATTAACTTACTAGATAATACTAAGTATGCATACTCTAAAAGTTTTGTATGTGTCATATGAGTTGCCGGCTTAGTTTGTTTTGCTCTGGCAAAGCTTTTTTAAAGTTGGGGGACCAGTATGTTAGGCCTTGAAGGGGTTCAGAATCTCTAGCGATGCCCCTGGGGCTTGGTCACCCTGCTTAAGCTCCAGAAAATTCATAAAAAATGGAGGCTATGCTTCATCTGAATGACTCTGTAGTAGTCCTGTGTCTTCTGTTCCCGCAGACTTCAGAGAAGTCACACACACTGACCGCTGAACACACTCCCTTTGCTTCACCTGCCAGCTGCTGGCTCCAGTGATCCCTGATGTTAACCACCGCACAACAACAATGTTTTCCAACCTTACCTTAAATAAAAGAGCATGGAAAAGTTGTTTCCATCACCTCCTGCCTCATCTACTGTATGTTCAGTAGTAGTACTGTATGTCACACATGGTACTGTATAGTGCATTATAGTTCCTGTATAGTATGGTAAAATACCTTATCATTTCTGCTGCTCCAGTTTAAGTAAAGCTACAATAAATTACAATTAAAATACCCAGCAGTGTTTGTGCTCCTAAATGCTACTAAATGAATCTATTATGAATGTGGGTTGATAACTTGCCATTAAAATGAACAAAAAGATTCATAATTAATTGTGACAACACAGTCATGGCTAATGAGGCAACTCATAGCATGCATTCATCTTTAGTAACCGTTTTATCCTGGTCAGGGTCAAAATGGATCTAGAGAATTCTACCAGATATTGGCCCCCAGGCACACTCATATCAGTCCGTCATTTACAATTAGGGGTAATTTAGCATAGCCAATTCACCAGTTAGTGTGGTATAAAAAGGTGGATGGAAACACACAAAAACACAGAGAAAGCATAACCCAGTTTTGCTAGAGCTGTAAGATGGCGACAGTACCTGCTGCGCCACCACTCGTCCTTCATTTGACTGTTCATTGTGATAGAAAAGTGTAAAAAGGCGGTTTCCAGTGTAAAAATGGAAATAGCCTACAGTAAAAAACTTGACAAATCCATTTAATATCATTGTTTTGAACCTTTTATGAGCTTTATTTAAGCAATATTACACAAAAGAGAGTACTGTACTGCTGGATGTGTCACAGCCACAACGCGGTTGTAGGCGTGAGTGCCGAAGGCATCACAGCCATGCTACGTTAAGATTCAATCATTTGTCATATGCACCTTACAGCACAGTGAAAGGATTTTTTCCCCCCACATATCTCAGTTAGGATGCTGGGGACAGAATGCAGGGTCAGTCAGGACACAAGGGTTAAGGTCCTTGCTCAAGGACTCAACAGTGAAAGCTTGTATGGCGGACCCATACTGGTGAACTTTCACCCATACTGCGACCGAGAGTTAGTATAATTTATTATTGTAGAAGATACGGAATGTGGAATGATACATACAGTATAGTTAAATGTCCCATTGGTGTTACTGTCCATTATAACACCAATGGGACATCCGATTTGATGTGGAAAGCCCCTCATCAAATTGGATTGCTTGGTCAAAACTGTTGTATAATAATTGCTATATGATTATTTCAGCTTTAGAAACAACACACACCATACCTTTGGCTTAACAGTGTGAATATGATCCTAGGAAAGAAGATTCTAATCAACTTTTCATTTTATTTTATTTCATTCTTAACTTCAACTCACTCACAAATTACAGGTCAATGAATCCCATTCCATCCAGACCTTTACCCTGTTGATTCAAGAACATTTAAAGTAATTTAGCTATTAGTCATGGCTCATGAAGCTGGAAAGTGCTATACTAAAGACAAATAGACAACACCTCTTGAGCCCTTACAAATGTATTCACTGGTTGCATGGCCTGCAAAGCTTATTTAAAGCAATATGGCTTCTTTAGATTAGCAGAAATATGTCATGTGGATTCATACCAATGAGAAATGAATAATATTTGCATTCATCCATTACATCCGTTTGTTTAAACATATCCTTGCAATGGGTCATACTTTTTGTTGCTCTCTGTACCTAGACCTCTATGTTTGGATCCCTGGTTTACCCAATGGGTGTAAATAAAGTGATCAGCCATAACATCAACACCACCAGCAGGTGGGCTGAACAACCGCAGGGTTTGTTGACAGGTGAACTGATTTTTTCAATATCTCTGTAAGGAATATGGGGTCAGAGCAGAGGGTTGCCAGGCTATAGCAACCCTGGAGCAGGTAAGGTTAAGGCCGTTGCTCACTGAACCTTCTGGCCAGCAACCCAGAGGTTTAACAGTTTGAGCCACCTAAGCTTTAGTCAGGGGTAAATATTTAACATGCAAGACACATTCAAAAGTTGGCAATGCTGGACATCCCAGGACCAACTGAATGAGGTATGATTGACCTAAAATAAAGGATTGCTAAATTCAATGTCAAATAAACAGCTAGAGATAAATGTATTTGGAACTGATCCTAATGTATTCTAGATGTCTCTGGGAGGTTTAGGTTGAATTTTAAGTTGTCAAAACGTTGTGGTTACATTAATCATCACCATCAACGTTATGGACGTTTGGGACAACATTGGTATTTGGTTGTGTTTGAATCATTGATTATATAATATCAAAATAATGTTGGTCAGATGATGATGGACTAATATTGAACAAATGCTCCTAACAAAATGGTGCAAAAATGACTTCAAGACAATATTGCCTCAGCAGGAGTCCAACTCTTGTTTTCACCACATGACCACAAGATTCTCTGTGATGAAAGCATGTCATGGCACTGGACCATAAGGCAACATTCTGTGTGTGTGTGTATCATGGCGGCGGAATGTTTTTAAACCCCTTCAAGTTTTCTACATTTTGTTATTCAGACCTGCCAGTTAGGAGTTGTTTTAAGATGTTCTTGCACTTACTTGTAAGTAATTCTGCAAGCTTGGAACACCATCCTTTTGTAAGTCTCTTTGATTCTTCCTGGCAGAATCATTCAAGGTTAACCTGATTGGATGGGCAGCATTGGTGCACTGCCATTTTCAGGTCTGTTCAGTGATGTTCTATTGATGTTTTATGTTCTATTGATTATGGAGCCACTCTTGTGTTTTCTTGTCATTATGCTTTGGGTCGTTGTCTTGTTGAAATGTAATCTGTCGCTCCAGCATAAGAACATGAGTGCTGTGGAGAAGAATAAGTCTTTTTCTGCATTTATTTTCCCTATACTGTATACTGACTAATCTCCCAGTCCCAGTGGAAGAAAAACAGCCCACAGTATGATGCTGCCACCACCGTGTTTGACAGGATGTCTAGTTTTAACAAGCTGATGTGCAATGCCTGATTTCCTGACTCCAGATAGTTTAATCTTTATGCCAACAAACCACAGCATTTTGTTTCTCATGGTCTGAGAGTTCCTCACACACCTGTTGGCAAACTCCCAGGATGATGCCATGTGCCTTTTATTGAGGAAAGACATGTGTCTGGCCACTCTACCATAGAGGCCTAACACAATGGATCTCATTTAAAATGACCTGAAGGTTTTTGCTTATCTGTCTGACTAAGGTCCTTTGTCTGCAATCATTCCATTTGGCTTGGTGGCCAGATCTGGAAAAGCTGTTAGTTGTTCCAAATCTCTTCTGTTTAAAAATGATGGAGGCTATTGTGCTTGCTACTGTGGGACCTTAAATATGCAGGTGTGTGTCTTTCTTAATTATGTTAAATGCATTCAATTACTGTAGGCATAGGTGGACTAGAGTCAAGTTGTAGAAGAATCTCAAGGACCATTAATAGTAGTTCGATGCACTAGTGCTCAATTTCAAGTGTCATAATAAATATCATAAAGGGTCTAAATACAATACTTACTGTATGCAAATGGTATATTTGAGTCTTTATTTATTATAAATGAACAAAACACCTATTTTTGCTTTTGTTATTGTGGAGTATTGTGTGCAGAATGATGAGGAAAAAAGGATTTAAATCCATTTTAAGGTGAACGTGTTAGTGCTATACATAACAATAAGGGGCAGAACAAAAATACATAAATGCTCCAAATAAACTTAATAAAATTTCATTGTTTTGAGATAATTTATTTATTCAGCATTATTAGACCATATTTTTATCCCAGTCATTCTAAGTCTTCAAAACAACATTGTCCTGACGTCGTCCTGACAGTGGACATTGTTGCAATGTCATTACATCTATCATCCAAGGTAAGGGCCCTGCTTGGGACCTCTTTGTGGAAAATACATCTCGAATTTCTGTGGATGCACCTCATTTGGCTGATCGTCTATTGATGACTGCCCTTTTTTTTTTTAAATATTGGAAAATGGCCACCTTTCAATGGAAGAGATATGGCTTAATAAAATATGTCTTTTTGTTTAAAAGAGTTTATTAGATTATTAGATTATAAATACAAATTTATTAGGAAATTAGGAATACTTAAGAAACATCAATTTAAAAAAAAAAGAAAAACAAAGACATGGATTAAGTGTGAAAACATCACATGCGAAATAAATGTGAGAAATATAATACATCAAGTGTAAGGTGAAGTTCATGTTTCTTCTTTGTAATGCAAATCCAATGCCTCTGTGACTAATACAGGTTTTCCACAGCAGCTAAGGAATAAAGTGTTTTCACTTCCTTAGTCAATAGCTCTACAATTTTCTTCCAAATGTTTCTTTTTACTTCAACATGCCTCTCTTCCAACAAAATCAATATGTCTTCTTTCTAGCTCAAAGAAAAATTCACGCAAAATGACGATGCATGAAAAAAATTGTGTTTTTATAGTTTTAAAAAAATCTTAGAAATAACCTTTGATCCCAAGTTGTGCTTTCTAAGATGCATTTATGCTCACCATAAATGCTGGTTGGAAAGCCTTTAAAAATATTCTATATACCCTTTTATGTTACTGTTTAGAGATTTACAATCTTCATTCATTCAGATTACCTCATTATTAAGAATTTAATAGATTTTAACATTTAAATCATTATCTCTGTACCTCTTTTTGGCATTCCAGCTCAACATTTATTTATTATTCATACTTATCCATCACGGTGCATCACTGCATCCTCTGATCAGAGCTAAGGAAGCGCTTTGTTATATTCTCTTTGTTCTCAATCTGTACAGATCATGCCTCTGCATGCACCACCCAGGTCTTAGTGTGAAAAAAAAAAAGCAATCAACACCTATAAGGTTGAAAGAGCTGAATCTCAGGAGGAAATACTCCTCTAGGAGACTCTGAGTGGATCTTCAAAACTATTTCCTCTCCAACAGCTTTAGCACATCTGTAGCAGTGGAATGAATTTAGACAAACCATCAGTAGGGATATCACTTTCAGAAACCTTTTTCTTTTAGAAAATGTCAATTTCACACACACACACACACACACACACACACACACACACACACACACATACACACACACACACACACACACACACACACCGATAAAACTTTGTAGAGTAAAAACTAAAAAAAAAAAAAAACTCTTCATGAGTTTGTCATAATGCTTGATTAATTTTCTCCACAAGTTGCTGTGACAGTTGTTCCAGACATAATTAAAATCCCAGGCTTCTATTAATAGACTCATTATTATACAGTATGTCTATAAGAGTGTAAAGAGTAAATAATTTTTCCACCGAGAAGATTTTTTTTTAAATCTAATTAATTTTCTTACAGCTATTTTTTAAATGCTGGTGAAGGAATGAGGTATATATTGCATTTCCTATGACACTTGCCTCACAGATGTTCCACAACATTTATTGTAACTGTACAAGGCTAAAATATACAGAATTACAATTTATTTCTCTTTAATTACATTTTAATTTTCCTTTTTTTTTTTTTTTTTTACACAAATGAACAATTTTAACTCTAAGCAACATGTTATGGTATAAGACTTATAACTTAAGGGTCATAAGGGCATTGCGCCCCCCGGTGGGTGATTATTTTGAATATTTGAACAGCATGCCCTCAAGCATTTTATTCCTTAATTGACAGCTGACTTGGTAGTTCAGTGCACTTCTGCTCTGTCAGAGTCACATAATAATGATGACGATGATGTAACACAGCCTGGCATGAGGTTAAATTAGAAAATCGAACCAGGGTGACATTTCCAAATGATGCACGACAGCTTCTGAATGTGAATGTGGTGGGAATGAAAGTCCGTTGGGTAACACGATGACATAGTGAAAGTAATTACTCTATACTGTAATAACAGAGCTCTGTATATTTTCCTTGGCATTTAAGTAAACATTTGTTATGGGTTATTTTTAAAAAAAATTTATGAATACTTATGGAAATGCCATCACACTGTAACAATTTCGAATAGATACTGTATTTATTCTAATTATGAATTAAAATGATGCCTTTCCTGGCTTTTCATGCAATAACCCTTCACAAACATGGTGAGCAGAAAAGCAAATTAAAATGCAAAAAAACCCTTAAAATTTAAGGCTGTTGAGCTACAACAGCTGAAGTTCTGCTTTTGTCAGCCAAGAATAGGAATCTTTGTTGAAAGTGGACACAGCCTTACAGTAAATGGACAATTTAGGGGAAAAATAAAAAACAAAATAATAATACTAATAATTATTATTATGGGCAGAGTACACTCTGGATGCTGTGCCAACGCAGTGCAGGGCACAAGCACCCACACTCACACACCAATTCGCACACTACAGGGCAATTTGGAAATGCCAACCAACCTGCTTTGCTTCATGTCTTTGAACTGTCTTTGTTTTTGCACAGTGAGAAAAAAAAAAAAAGCTAAATCCACGCACACAAAGCTGAGGCGAGATTTTAAATCCCCAATCCTCGAGGTGTGATGTGGAAGTGCTAACCACTATGCCCACGTGATGTTATTATGATTATGATTATGATGATTATTCTTATTCTTATTATTCTTCTTATTATTATCATCATTATGTGGTGCTGTATCTTGTCAGTTCTTCACAGCAAATGTTTTATGGCAAACGCCTTTATGAATTTGAGGAGACACAAGTTTCATTAAAAGATCAGCCACTTGGTGGCGCTATTGCAAGCTAATAAACATAAAAATGTTAAACAGGAAGTAGTGCTATATCTCCTCAATGTGCTGTCATTCTCACATCAAACTTATAGGCTAAATGTACACATGACCCCGAGGGTGCACAAGAAGTTTTATTCATTTGCTGGGGTCTATTGCTTGGCCCCCTCAATCGCAATAGTCTTTGCAGCAAAATAGTTATTATTATTATTATGGTGATGATAATGATTCAAAATAAGTTTTGATGCCATCATATTCTTGTTTCTGGCAAGAAAGTTTATGTCAGTTGCCGTTCAGGCGTTTGAGGGCATCACTATCCTTAAATAAATGGTTACGTTTACGTCTAATACTTTTTCTAACAAAGATGACAGGTTTGACTTTACGCTGACCAAGACAAGACCTTGAGACAAACAGTGATAAATGAACAATAAAAGCATATGAGGTTGTAGCGCCAAGGGAAATGAAACATTTCTGAAAAATCGCTTCTCTAACATATACTTATTGTTCAACAAGAGAGGCTTATATTTGAACCGAGGTTGAAACCACACAGACAAATTCTTTTCTTTTTCAAACAGGGCAAATTGAAAACAAACCAGCATCTTGAAAATCATTTCAGCTGTCAATTCTGAAAAACAACCTGCATAGTCCAGTCATTTTTCCATCATGATAAACTATTATGGATTTTTACACTTCATGTAACATTGCAAACATAATAGCTGTGTCTGGAATTTAAACCATCTCATAAAATTGATGTTTGAAAAAAAAAAATATCTACCATAATGCCTCAGTATAAACCAAGTCTTTGTCTGTATATACAGTACTGTGCAAAAGTCTTGAGTCACCCCTCATTTCTTTATAATAAATTAAATGATGTCAATTAAATTACAACCTCAGCAGCAACCTCATTTCCCCTCTCATCTTTTCCAGCCACTCAGTATTCTGCATCACTGGTGTACTACTAAACAAAGTTTCTCACTGATTCAGGACTGGACAGATAATGAGATCCAGAACCTGCAAGAAATGATAGCTAAAAAGTCCTTCAGGAAACCTTCAGGAGTACTATTCCTCAGGATTATATTAAAAAAACCTCTGTCTCCCCAGTCACTGCTGTGCGAGGTGTGAAGGTGTTACATCAGTTCATTTGTAACTGTGATGTGAGTCCCACTTGTGATTTGCACGAAAGAAGAGAAGCATGCAGTGATTAGTTTTTTTTTGTGGCCTGAGGGTATACCTGGTGTCGTTATTTATTGAAGACTTCAAGCGAGGCATGGAGAAAATGTTTGGATATCTGCAAACAGAATATAGACCAATACTTTAAGGAAGGTGGAAGTTTCTTAAAGAGAATCATTACTGGTGATGAGATATGGATTCATCACTACGAGTCTGAGAGTATGGAAGAGTATGGAATCGCCGACCAAGAAAAAGTCAATCGTAAAAACTGGAAAATTGTTGTTTACATATTTCCAGGAATCTCAAAGACCAGTATTGCAACATTGTCAGGACTACGGTTTAACAATCAACAGTGCTCGTTACAGTGAGACGCTTATTGACGAGCTGAAGTCTAAACTTCGGAGGACTGCTATCCAAGTGTGTCATGATCTTGCATGACAATACACATATGCACACACTTCTGCCCACATTGTCGACGCTCTGCAAAAACATTGGTTTGAGGTGTTAAAGCATCTTCCTATAGTCCTGGGCCAGTATTTACTAAGCGTCTCAGAATCACTCTTATTAATCGGGCTCAAAGAAGCTTCCTACTCTTTTTCTCAGCTGGGAGTAGGACTGCGCCAAAGGAAGTGTGTGACATCACTGTTTACAACACTGAGAGACACAAAGGTGACTCGGCTGCATGACGTCATTTCAATCAGACTGCTCCAATCACAACTGTTTAAAGCCACTATAATAAAGCTGTGTAGGACTGTCATAATCTGATCAAAATGACTTTGAAAAGAAAGCGAAACTGTTCTGCTTGCGGAGGAGGTAGTAAAAGGTAAAGAAATAATTAAAGTACTGTAATATTCTGCCCTACTGTAACCTCTAAAGATAAAAGTAAGTGGAGGCAATTTGAGAAAGAAACAATACCACCTGTCGCACGTTGTACCCCTGAGGAGTGTGAAACACTGTGCTATGGCATGTTAATGAAGTGATGAACTGCTGATCAGAGCTTAAAGAGTCTTAAAAAGAATTTCTTATTAGTATTTAAAATGTGTATATAAATGTGATTATTTTAATGTGTGTGCCATGGATGATGCCTACGACTCCATGAATTCTTCTTTGTCTTTCGGCTGTTCCCTTTCAGGGGTCGCCACAGCGAATCATCTGCCTCCATCTAACCCTATCCTC
>JAOVVA010036570.1:0-15233 GCA_028565275.1 Leiocassis micropogon
TGGAATTTAATTGCACACTCATAAGCGTGTTATAAAAACTGTACAGCGCCATCTGTTGAATTTTAGTATGAACTAAAATTTTCACGTGTAAAAAATGTGTGCGGAATGAAAGTGCGCGTAATGAATATGTGATTATCATATAAGTGGATTTCAATTACACACTCATCAGCGTGTATTAAAAAATGTACAGCGCCACCTATTGAATTTTGAGATGAACTAAAAGGTCGATTTCTTTTTTATGATATAAGGGCGTTTTCCGTTTAAAATTCTAATTAGCTTATCTTCTCTAGCCGTTGGCCGCCTGCGGTGAAACAAAGCCGATATGTTACCTCACGCTACCTCAGATCTGATCGGAAAAACAAGCATTCACACCTGAACTGACTCAGATTTAAAGCTGGTAATATGAACGTAGCCAAACTGATCTGGACTCTAATGGAAATTTACAGTTTACATCCGAAGTAAATGTTTTTATCCTGTCCTTCTCCTCACAACACTGTTGCTAAGGCACGATAATCTGTGCTATGTGACATGACTGCATTTCAGATAAGAAACAAATGAAACGCAAACAGTCTGAAAATAAACGAGAGTGTTATGACTCAGCATTTCTGGGTTGCCTATACATAATTAGCTTTTAGGCTGCGATGGTAATTTTTTTTTTTAGCCTAACTGAAGGTCAAAATGGTTCGTCCAGCATCGAGCAAACCTCACGGATACAGAGAAATGTAAATGTTATTCAGTGTTTTTACGCAGCTTTTGAGTGTGAACTTGAATGTGATTGTACCTTTGGGAAGAAGCTCCCTAGAAGCATGAGCCTCGTAGCTTTGGCTTGTACTCTTCTTGAGGTAAAATCTGGCAAACTCCTGGAACAACATGTGTGGAAAGCAAACAAAGTGGTTTACTCAGACTTTTAGTATCAGTTTTGCTGAATAACGGACACACACCCACATAAACATAGACACTGTAGCTGTCAGAGTGTGTTTCAGTGTTGCAATATTATTAAAGGTCAAATTTTGTTGTTTCTTTACCAAAGTTAACACAGATAATCCATTTTTACACCTTAAACTCCCTTTATTGCGCTCCTTTTCCCGAATGCACCATTTCAGTGTCGCTGAAGCAGAGCCAGGGGAGGGGCTCTTCTTATATGAGGTCACATTAGGTAGGGCGAACCTAAAGACCGATCGGAATGTCTAAACATGATTTAAAAGTGAATTGTGAATAATAAGCCACCTTTAAAGGACAAAAATTGCAGCGGTTTTCTCTACGTTATGCTTCTTTTTCTCTTTTATTCCAGTCAGGAATTTCCTCAAACACACCCATTCTTTTTAACTAAGGGTCACAAAGTATTATGTCTTGAATGACATCATTTTTCTAATAAAAAAAAAAAAAAGAAACAGCTGAACAAAAGTATGTGCGATATTATTACAAGTCTTATTTACTTATTACTTTACTGCAGTCAATAATCATCTGTTGTTGAAACCTAAATGGTGTTAGTAAGAAATGCACCGGTTTTACGTTTTTATTGGCGCTGACTGGTGATTGGATGTTCAGCCTCGGATATAAATGATTCTGAGAGGCTGGAGCTTTTCGGGTGGGAGGGGTGCACTCTCTACTGTCAACTGTAGTGGGTCTAGCCAATCATGTGCACCTGCGTTTTATTCCCGCCCGTAACAGTGTGTGAGCAGCAGTTCAAATAGCTTGTATCTCAGAGGAATCATGTGATACCTTAAAGTCCTGTAACTTTGTACTGTTTCGAAGTTATTTAATAATCCATGTTTTATTCTATACATGCAATAGAAAACTTTATTTTTGTTGCAAAAAAAGTTCGGTATGTTGTCAGTTATAGTTATTCAATCAGAATGAAGCGAAATCTGTGTCGACAGGTCAGGCTTGTCACTTAGTGGATTAGTCTTACTTATATAGAAAGCATAAAGTATAATGAATAGGATTTCCTGTAGTAGTCCAATACACAAAAGGAAAGACAAACCCGCGTACCAGTTTGGGCAGCAGCAAGTAGCTGATCAGCGTGACCAGCGTCCCTACGCATGGAGTGATGAAATACCCAAGAGCTGCAGTCTCTTCATTTGTCTCACCTGTCATAAAAAAACAAACAAACACATACTTACTCAAGCAGTGTAAACAAGCAGCGTATTATTTAAAAATATACACAGCGTGACTCACTTGCGATGGCGAACAGCATGGCGAGAGCGGCGAACGTCCCGGCCAGGCCTTGTCCACTCATGAAGACCGAGCTGTATTTCTGAGGCAGCAAGCCTACTAAGCCGAACAGGCTGCCCTGCAGCACGGCGCCGAACGCTACACACACAAACAGATTCAACAAATTGATATGTTTGTATTCAAACCAACTGTCTTTCTAAATGTAAAAAAATTTAATCAATGCTCCTCACAATTTATGAACCAGATGGTCGCCATGGTGACGGAGAAGAAGGTGTCCTGCTTCATTGGAACCTTCACCAGGATGGTGGTGAGGATGAAGAGGATGAGGATGAAGACCAGGCTTCCTGCGATCCGCACCTTCTCTGAGATCCTGACAGAAACGGTGTGGACGACGGAGTTGACTTTGGTAATGCTTTTCATAATTTTTTAACCACCGATCTGACTGTTTGAGCATCTAACCTTGGGTAGAGGATGGAGTTAAGCAGGGTGAAGAGCAGCAGGGGCAACTGGGACAGCAAAGTCATCCAGTTGTTGAAATAGTACTCCTTCGTGGCCGTGAGTGTGCCGTTGCTCCATTCCGACGTGTTCAGTCTGTTGTTGAAGTACTATTGAACACACACAGACATTTCAATGATTTTTTTTTTTATTCTTATTCTTAACATTTATTAGCAGAACAGTCACTAACCCTTATCGTGCCACTGCAGATGGAGAATGCTCTGACACAAAAGCAAAAGGTTTTATTCTGAAGTTCACATTTTGAGAAAGTAAAAAAAAAAAACGCTTAAGCCGCGTGAGCTCCCGGTGACCAAAGAAACGCTTAAAGCGCTCAGACTCCTCCAGATAAGCTTCGGATCAATTAAAATGTTACAAGCGACACTAAAAGAACCAGTTATTTTTTATACTCCTTATCAGGAAAGCTTTTGGACACCAGGGACATTACGGATGTGCCAGAAGACAGCGTTCTTTTGTCATGAAAAATCTTTGGTGTGCTGTTGAGGTGTTTATACAGCAAATATATTTATATAAAGAGCGTTACCATGGAGGCAGTCATGAAAAAATTCCACGGCAGCAGTGTTCCCAGTCCAAGGATAAAGAAAATGATTCCCACTGAATGCCAACTGTGTGAAGAGAGAGAGAGATGATACGGGGTTATTAGAGAATGACATCATAGCGTTAGGTATCAAATTCAGCAGTGAATCGTACTCACCGGTCACTCGGTACATCCTCTTTAGTCCTCATTGTTGCTTGGTCACGTGCTAGGGACTGGCGGCAGAAACAAAGAACTAGTGTAAATGTACACATTTAGATTTCATTGAGCTGAACAACTTTCGCTATACATGTCACGGGCTCTACTCAACAGGACATCGGTTATTTTGGGTTGTTTGCAAAACACACCAAATGAATTTTGATATACTCCTTCTGGGGGATTTTTACGATCGCCACCAAACAGGGTGTATGTGATCTCAAGACATTGAAGATGCAAAATTGTGGAGGGATTTTTGATATCTCAAACGGGTCAGCTGTGACAATGCCTTAAACTTATGCCAAAAAGTGGTCAATAATTTTCTGTGTGACATTATACTGAGTGAAATTATATTCAGAGACATCCTACTGAGTGACATCACACTGAGACATTGATTGACTTTTTTTAAACATTCGCGGCTTTTTGGCGGTCTTAACATAAAATTCCCCCTGTTGTGGCACAATTGTGTCGTATCGGTATGTACCACTTAAATGTGTGGTGCACATGGGAGGCGATGGCGCAAGGTGCTTGGGCCCGCTCATCGTTGCTTACAACTATATTTTTTTATTTGTAATTGTTGAGTTTTTCTGACCTTGTGGAAGGAGTCTCTACTTTCAGTGTTTTTTTAACAGGAGATAAAGTTGTAGCCATGCCCATTTTCACATTAGGAATTATTGATTCACACCGTGCTCAGGAACAATTGCTCCCCACTCTCCCTTGCCCAGCGCATTGCTGTATCGTTCCTGAGACCACCTTAGGAACGATTCCCGAGCGACTGTGTTCTTACTGATCAAAATGAATCGGCCTTGGGGTCAAGTGTTCTCGGAAACGGTCCCAGGGCCCTAAGTTTTGCGCCAAGGAATGGAGAGATTTGCAGTTTTCGTTTTTCCCGTTAACAATGACAAGACCACCAGCTTGCACATTAGGAAATAAACATATGTTTATTATTATCTCAAATTTTATGCGGTAAAAGGAACTAGGTTATATGAAGAGATTAAGCTAAATATAACTATATTTTAAAAAGTATTGTATCTTTAACAAAAATTATGTTATTCTTTAATTAATAAATTAGTAGACAGAGGGGTGGCAGTGGAGTAACGGTTTCCCGGATGTCCCTAAGTCAAGGTTGATACCGTTCGACCCACTAACACTGCATGAGTTTTGTTGCATGAGTCAACATGTTTATTACAAGAGGCCCAGTCAATTGTTAAAGATTCCCAGAAACACAAAGCAGAGCTCTGGGGCAACTAAGTCAAAAGCTTTTTTTCCCTTCCCGAGGAGCATATTATCTGCTTCGGTTCGCCCAGATTAAAGACTAAAGAAGGTTTAGATAATGTTTTAAACCATCAGCAAAAATGCCTTAGGTAACAGCTGATAAAATTCCTTTAAACATCCCACATCACTATTTCTTGAATGTGTTAAAACACGTCTCAGACCTCCCCCAAGGAGTCTATGTGATAGTACTCCAGCTTCAGATAATACCTCAAGCTCCCTTTATTTCACCCCTCCACCAAATGCAATGTTTCAGTGTCTATGTAAATGAGCTGCTGCTGATGTGCAACTATCCCTGAGAACAGCAGCACTGAGTTGAGGGGCTCTTCTTAGATAAGGTCATGATAGGGGGAAATCGAATCTGGAAGATTAGAAGGCTATGTTAAAAGTCTTTAAGAGGGCATTGGTGGCTCAGTAGTAGGTGTTTCGCCTGCCATGAGAAAGGCCCGGGTTTGATTCCCAGCCACTGCCAAAACCCTAGCCACTGGATGCAGTGCCGGTCCCGAGCTCGGGTTAAATGGGAGGGTTGCATCAGGAAGGGCATCCGGCGTAAAACCTGTGCCAAGCTTTTATGTGCAGACCAAGTGTCCACTGTGGTGACCCCTTGCCGGAGCAGCCGAAAGACCAACTACAACAGTTAAAGAATGCAAATTTGAATCACGGGTGATGCTGTAGCCTCCTGCAGCCGGGGGCCTGGAGAGAGCTGATTGGCTGAGCTCTATCAGAAGGGAGGGAAGGGAGCGCCCTCACATCAATTGCTGCTCTGTGAGCTCACGCAAGCGGTAGGAGCAGATACCACTATCCTCCATGTGTTAATGTGGAAGTGCCCTAAGGACCGGTAGGAACTGGGTACGATTAAATCAGGTAGAAAGCTGAATTATAATTCTAATTTTAAAAATTAGTTTAGTGTAGGGAATCATGGATCAGGGAAGGAAGTATTTAAAGTATTTAAAAGGCCAAGAAGATGAGGGACAGTAAGATCTACAGCTGGCTGTAACTCCAACAGCCGTTAATCAACAAAGAAGAAGAAGAAAAAATCTAATTAGCTTGTTTTTATCTCATGTATTTTTGTGGCTCATCAGAATGTCTAAAAAAATCTCTAACAAGTGATTTGCTAGACTTAAGAACCAAAATGGTAACAAGTTTCTCAAAAGTGCCAAGTAGAACTTTGTTTCTGTCTTTAATGTTCATTTTTTATTTTAAAGTTTAATTACACTGTAATTTTTTTCACACGTAGTTCATCTTAGGGCAGGTTCACATCAGTGTGATTATTTGCTTTCAAAGAGAATAAACCATGAAAGGGATGCCTCAGGTACTGCTACCAAGCGCATTCTGTTTCAACTGATAATTCTCCTTGAGTCACTTTAATTAAATAGCACTTTGAGGAGAATTTATTAAAAAGGCACTTATTTAAGATACTCTGAAGTTAAAGAAGACCTGCGATATAGACTCGACAGAAAAATACACTCTTATTAAGCAATCTGGATAATATGAAATTAATCAGAATTACCTTAACCCCATGTATAAAAAGCATGTACTGTGAACGCCTTAAGACACAGAGGAACTAAGGACAACAAATATAATACAAAACACAAAACCCATTCAGACTATATATGACCGATCCCAAAAAAGTAAACACTAGCAGTATGAACGTTTAAGAAATTACGAGCAGTAAGGAAATTTACTACACTATATTAACCAATAAGACTTTATTTCCTTGACCTTTACAAGCCAGCTATTTCATAACTTTAACTCCAGGAAGTAGACATTTGAGGGACATAATTCATGAATGAGGGGCAACCTCTGGTTCTGAAAAATAACTCCAAGAAGAAAGTGCCAAAACTTGATGCAGTTCCTCAAATGACCACTAGGATCCAAAAAGTGAGTAGATCCCCATAGACCCCTGTCTTAAAATGCTCAACTTTAGTCTGGTACAAAAAACTGTTTTGGTCTCCACAGCTTGATTTCCCATTCGTGACAATTGTACTGGGGTGAATTATTATTTTTTTTAGCTTTAGTCAAAAAATAATGCCTAATTAGGGGCATGGCTGATCTGAGTTACAGTTGCATTGCATGTGTCAAACCGCTAGAAGTGAGCTGCCAATATAGCAACCACCAGAAGTCCCCCAGTTGAGCTTCAAAACCGCTCTTCAGAAAACCTACGGGTGACGTCATGGAGGCTTTGTCCAGTTCTTTTTTTATACCGTCTGTGTTCCTAAGCATTATCAGGGTATGTATTTTGGTTGGTTTGTTAATTATTAAAAGTATTTGCCCTGCCTGAAGGTGACTTAATGTGTACATTCCAAGTACACCGATGGCTGTTAGAAAAAGTGCAAGATGCACTATTAGTTAACAGAATGTCTAAGTTGGAATATTTGGGCTGAGGTTTTATGTTTAACAGAAATTTCCAAGTAGAACCCATTTAAGAAGCTGAAATCTTTCACTATTAAGGAAACCTTTAAAAACTCTTTATATTAACCACAGTTCTAAAAAAAAGTTGGAACTAGAACATTGAAGGGTAACTTTGTTCATCCCTCCTGAAACCAAATGTTTTAAAGTTTTTCCTTTAAGAAATATTTCCAACATCTCTTTACAAATCTACAACTTGTAAGTAAAATTACCAGGCTATGGGACAAAGGAAAATGACTCCTCAAGAGTTCCTTCAATTCTGGGTGTACCTTTGAAGGTAATAGGTAGAAATGATTTAACAAGGTAACCAACAAATAAAACGACAAAAAGGAACCAAGAAGCCTTGAAGAACACCCTTTTTACTTTTTCAGGGTTCACAGGTTATTCGCTCCTCAAGTTATTGGTACAGGGTTTACGCCAGCTACCGTTCCTACTGCAACCAACCCATTTAGAACTGGCACAGAGGGTGCAGAGATTGGGCATTTTTGTATTTTTGTATGGGCACATGGTTGAGAGGTGGCATAGTGGCTTAGTTGTTATCTCTGTCGCCTTGCATATCCAGGGTCCTAGTTCGATTCCCATTTGGTCTGTGTGTAGGGTAATTGAGTACTCCAGTTTCCTCCCACAGTCCAAGGACAAGCAGATTAGGTCAATTGGCATTCCCAAATTGCCTGTAGTTGTGTCAATGTGCGTAGTTGTGTGAACTTTGACCAGAGGTTCCACTACATTCATAAAATGGAAAGAAATACAATGGAAATCACCATTGGTCTAGTTGGACGACAAAAGTTCTTAGATGAATAGTTGGATGCATAGAGTTTGCCCAAATGTGGCAACTCAGTGGTGGTGGGGCTTGAACCCTTGACCCTCCCTCCAATCAGCAACCCAGAAACCAAAACTGTAGAAAATCAAAGAAATGTAGAACTATTACGCACCCCTAAAAAATCTTTAGGAACCTTATTTTTATAAGAGTGAAATATCTATATAGAGTAACTAAACTCTTGAGCCTCAATGGCTTAATCAATTCATTTGTTTTTTTTTCCTCTCTGTGGTACTGCTACTATTAAACGTTATATGTAAAAAAGCATGAACTCCAAGTAGACCGTCTTCAGGGAGCCCTGACCACTTAGTCATCCAAATAACCCTGACAGACAAGTTTTCTAAAACCATTGCTATTGTGCATAGTAACTAGGCCCTTGGCGGTATAAAACTGAACCCAATATGAATTTCTTGTGGTTCATCCCTCTGAATAATCACAGCGTGGTTTCCTATTAGAGTAAATTCTAAGAAGAATAAAATAGAAAACATGAACCATTAACTAGACAAAGAACCCTCAAGCGACTATGGAAGTACTCAACTGAAAAAAATCAGGTCTTTCAGGTCTGGCGCCCAATGCCACTATAACCAATCCAAACATTTTAAATAAAAACTGACTTCTTGAAAGATATTAATAAATAAAAGTTAACAACACCCATCACTTGTGAGAACATGACCACCGCCGATTCACATTAGTCTTCCATCACAATTGCTTTGCTTCATCTAAAACCTTCTCCCTAAGAGAATATGAACGTTGCGGCCTGTCCCACCTCTTGAAAAGAAAAAAAAAGCCTGATTAGGTAAAGCTTTTAGGACGATTTTTTTTAAACTAATGCATGTACTTGTATACAATGCTTTGCTTTGTTAGTTATGGGAAAATGCTCACGCACAGCCTAAAAAAAATGCAAAATGCATTTCTGAATCTGTGTTTGAAAAGGCATTCTTGTCCATCTGTTTCTTGTCTCTCCTCATTCTAGTAGACTGATGCCTGCCTCTTTTGTAACCGAAAATAACTGCCTGGGAGCGTCGCCAAAATGGTTGCCATGCAACTATATAAACTTTTACCTCTTCTCATCCCCTCTCTCTCTGAAACATCCACCTCCCATTTAGCATGAGGCAGATTTACTGTATGCTTTCTATACATTCAAGACCAGCCTGCTGGAAGCTCTGCCACTATAATAAGTATCACGAGAGTGTTTAACTGCCATGCAGTTATGTCAAATTCCACATAAAGGTATGACTCCGCAAGGCCTCTGAAGATATCCTCAGGATGTTATCAGCAGATCATTTAAGTGCTATAAATTGCAAGGTGGGGCGCCTCCACGGATCAGACTGGTTTGTCCAGCACATTCCATGGATGCTAGATCGGACTGAGGTCCTGGGAATTTGGAGGTTGTGGCGACAACTTTGAACTCTTTGCCTGTGAAGCCCCATATATGGGAAGCTGTGATGCAGTGAGTGTTCTGAGCATTGCTGCATTGGCTTTTCTGTGATCGGACCAGACGGGCTGGCCTTTGTTCACCACAAACATAAATGAACCTTGGGTGCCTATGACCCTCTCACCTCTGAGCAAACTTTTCACTGGCTGTTTATATATATACACAGCAGGGCCCAAAAAACATATACACACAACTTCAACATGAAAAACAGATGCCTCTCTTTTGGCGGCCTCATGAGAGTGGCAGCTTTTTCTCAATATCAACTGTTCAAAGTAGATTATTGCATATTTTGGATGCCTTCAATATTGTTTTACAGTGCAGAAAGAAATAATCAGGAATGACCATGGAATTAGAAGGTGTGTCCAAACTTTTGACTGATAGTGTACATATACACTCTAGCTCTTTCCAGCCAACTTCTTTTTCCCACACCACACCCAGTAATGACTAATACTACAAATGTATAGTTTCAGGCTACAAACCTCGTGTTTATAATCTCAAACATATTCAACGGTTCAACGGGTATCAAAACTCATTATAATTAGTAGTTAGCACTGTTTCCTGCACCTCCAGGGTGCGGGTTTGATTCCATGCCTCTGTGTGCATGGAGTTTGCATGTGCTCCCCATGCTTGGTGGGTTTCAAAATGGAAAAATGCTGACACACATCCTAGAGTATCTCAGATAACTGCTCTGTACAGTTGTATTGAGTAGAAAAGCACTTTTCTAAGACGAAATTGTCGGGTTTCACTTCTGTCAGCCAAAAGCAGGAAGCTGAGGCTGTGGAGGGAACAGGATCAGCAAAACTGGACAGAATCTCCAAGTCTTGATTTCTTGCCGAAGGACATGGGTGATATGATGAACCCATGACCTCAAACTGCCTTTTGTGTTAACGCTCCAGGCAGTTGGAGTTGGTGGGAACTTTTTAACCCCTCTTGCAGTTATGTATCCTGCCTTGAACACTAAAGAGACTTTGCAGGCTTTGAGAGAATGCATTATTAATGCAGTAACTAATATGTTTCAATTAGCATCTAGTGTTTTAACCCTAAAAGATGCATTGAGTAGCATCTCTTTTTTTTTTTTTAAACATCTATGTCGATCTATGTTTCTGAAGCGTCATATTATTGGCCTGCATCAAATGAAGTAAACAGACTGCTAAAATGACTGGAATTGGGTTGAGAACTGTCCAAAGCATTATTAAATCCTGGAAGGCTGGAAGAATAGTGCTAAACTGTCAACTGGTCAGCAGAAATCACAGCTATGTTTAGTAGTGAAAGTAAGAGCTTAACAGCTGTGTGGCTGAAAGAAAACCAGTTGTTAGTGAGACTAATCAGAAAAAGCCTACAATTTGCTATGGAGCATAAAGACTGGACATTGGAGCAAAGGAAAAGGGATAACGGTCATGTTGTCTGATGAGTCAAAATTGATCCCTATTCCAGAGGGATAAGTGCGTCAGGGTACGTCAAGAAGAGAAGCGCATGAAGAAATACTTAGTGGCCACAGTACGAGCTTCTTGCTTCAGTTGGTCAGGTCTAAGCTCAGCAATGTTATGCGGCAATAAAATTAAGTCAGCTGACGACCTGCACGTTCTGAATGACCAGGTTATCACATGAAGACGTTTTTCCCTTCACTGATGGCACAGGTATATTCCAGGACTCAAATTGTAAAATCGTGGTTCTGGAAGCATGAACTGATTGATTGATTCGACTCTCCTGTTATCCTGCCATATGCATGTGCTATGGATCATGAAGATTGGACTTTGGATCGACAGAGAAAGGACAAAGGTCATGTGGTCTTATGAGTCCAAATTGATCCCTTTTCCAGGGGGAGGAATACGTCAGGGTAAGAAGGGAAGCGCATGAAGCGCTGCTTCGCTCACAACATAAAGATTGTCATGATCTGGGGTCGCTTCAGTTGCAAAGTTCAGGTTTAGGCTCAGTGACGTTATGCGACAATAAAATGAAGTCAGCTGATGCCCTGAAGGTTATCACAGCTATGCATGTTGTCACACATTCCAGGGCTCAAATTGCGAAAGAGTGGTTCTGGGAGCATGAACTGCTTGATTGATTCGACTCTCCTGCCATATGGCGAATTTGTCGACTTAAAGCTGACACAACTCTGGATATGAACACAAACCTTGCTACAATGGTACTCGATGAATATGTGCCATAATTAAAGGTTGTCCAGAGAAATAGTAGTGTGTGCCTAATATAGTAATATAACAGTAATAATAATAATAATAACTTTAACAACAGCATAACCTATCTGTCCATCACAAAACAGTGACAGTAACCGTTTTTTTTTTACTCTCTGACATCGATTGAGAAACCTAAAAGTTATAACGCTTTTTCTCCAGAAAAACGATGGATTGATTATCAGGCCTGTGTTACGTAACCCAATATGGCGGACGCACGTCTTTTCCACGTACAGCATTTCATGTCTACGTGTATAACATCTAGGACAGGCAAAAATGTTACAGAATGACCAATATAAACAAATTACAGCATGAATGAGCTCTCTTTATTTAAAAGTCAGTCGTTTAGCAAAAAAATAATCATTAAAAAAAAACAAAAACCTACACGTATACACAGCACAGTATCCTCTTTGTTTAGAAACAGCGGCGTGTTTAATGCGCTAAACGAGCGAAACCTTATTACACTAATTATATTACGTGTATAGTTATTCAAAGAAAGGATGAAACGCGTGTTCATTTCGCCACACACACACAAGAATTGTGTCGTTTCCTGGATTAGCTAGTAAACCTGCTTAACGGATGGCGCGCGTGCACGTGAACGCATGCTCACCTTGGGGTGGAAGAGAAAAGAACGTTGCTGCCTTTCATTCAGTCCTGGAGTGTGAGGTGGAAAAATCCTCTCGCCACAAGGCAGGGTGGGATATTAGCTGCGTCACACACACACACACACACACACATGTGGGTCCTCTCCTTGATATGCTTACTCGTTCTCCTTTATTTGAATTTTTTCATTTGTTTGTTTGCTTACCTCCCTATATATACCTCGTCACATCTCCATCCATGAGCTCCCTCACACATACACACCCTCTCACAAGCACTAACACACCCAGCAGGAAATCCACAATCACAGAGTTTCTTCCGGACCCATCTGGTTTCTAATTTGAACACACACACACACACACAGACACATAACTCGGGTTAGCTCATAACTCCCCCCTCTAGCATTAGCATGAGAAAGCCCGCGTGCGTATCTGTATAACTGTGCCCTCTAGTGTGCTCCATCCAATACAGACATTCTTGGTTATTCTGTCTCAGTGTCTATTTCCATCCAGTGGAAGAGGATTAAGGTCATCATAAAATATGTATTTGTATTTTGACCCCCCCCCCCCTCAGAATTCTGACTTTATTCTCAGAAGGTTTTTTTTAAAAATCTCAGATTAAAGTCAGAATTCTGAGAGTAAAAAAAAAGAAGGCAGAACTCTTTTGTGGTAGACCTTCTGTACCATCCAAAGCTTGTCTTTTAAAGATATATTGTTTAAGGATGTATACAGAGTCAGCCAAAACTTCAGGTATATTATATAAATATAATATTAATAATATTATCATATATTTAATATAATTTAGTATTAAAATATTTATACAAGTTTTCCTTTTCCTGTGTGTATACACACACATACAGTATATAGTGGAACCAGGGACCGTGGTGGCCAATGGTGACCATTCTATTTATTCCCATTTTCTGTGACAGTGGTAGGACCTCCGGTCAACATTCACACGCACATTCAACTTGGGAAGGCCAATTAGTCTAATCTGCATGTCTTTGGACTGTGGGAGGTAAACCAGAGTACCCGGAGAAAACCTATCAAGCACGGGGAGAACATGCAAACTCCATGCACACAGACCTGACGTGGGAATCAAACCCTGGACTTGAGGGTGCAAGGCACTACCGCTCAAAAGTTTGGGATCGCTTGCAAATTTATTTGTTTCTGTTTAGTGATTTTATTTTCTACATTTTACAACAATACTGGGGATTTCAAAGTTATGAAATAACACATATAGAATTAGGTAATTATGTAACAACAACAACAAAATGTAGAAAGAAATAAAATCAGGAACGACCATGGAGTTAGAAAGTGATCCCAAACTTTTGAGTGGTATATAGACTTTCACCTGTTTGGTCCCCTGAATTTATTATTATTATTATTATTATTTTTTACCAGTTTCTTCTCTAAAACAGTGCAGCAGTGTTGCCAACTCAACAGTAGGGAAAGTAGCCACTGGCTGTCCTAAAAGTTGATAGAAGTCGCTGAATGACGTCATCGCGTAATTTACATAATGTCATGACAAAAAGTAAGTAGATAAAAACACCCCAAATACGTTTAGAACTATACAAATGAACTTTTTCTCTGTCAAATACCCTGCCTATATATTTAAAATTTTATTTATTTCATTTATTTATTTTTAATTAAAGCACTCAAAAAAAAAGAGCAATGATATGCAAGTGCTATAACAAGTCTCAGCTTAACACAGTGCATGTAGCAAGGTTTTTCTTCTTATTATTATTATTATTATGTAATAAAATAAATTGAAATGAGATAGAATAGAAAAAGAATAGAACGAGCTAATGTTAGAGGCCTGTTTTGCTTTTGTTAATTGTATAATAAAGAAAAAAATAAATAAATAGATAGAATACAAAAGGAACACAGAAGCTATTGTTAATTAGTTATTTTTTTTCTTTTTAAGAATTTGTTTTTTTAATTTTTAATGTTTCAATTCCAACCCTCCTCCTTTATCCGGACGTGGAACCGGCTAAAGGGACCCAAAAGAGACACTCTGTTGGAGTTAGTTTTCGATTCCCAGCCAGTGCCCAAACCCCAGCCACTGAATACAGTGCCGGTCCCAAGCCCGGATAAAAATGGGAGGGTTGCGTCAGGAAGGGCATCCGGCGTAAAACCTGTGCCAAGTTGTAGTGCGGACTGGGTATTCCGCTGTGGCGACCCCTTGCCGGGAGAAGCCGAAAGACCAACAACATATATATATATATAAATTTATATATATATAAATTTATATATAGTCGCACACAAGACAAATGTAAACTATCTGTGAGATTTAGAGGTAATGAGCCACATTTGACACAACTTGGAGAAAATGCCGAAAACACCTAAATCTCATTCAAGTCTCAAAGATGGCTCATTTCTGTCTAGGTGAAAAAGAAGAAATTTGTAAATCATTAGCTCTAAATCTCAAAGATAGTTTACATTTGTCTTGTGTGCGACTCACATATACAGAAATGAGCTGTCTTTGAGATTTGAATGAGATTTTAGTCGTTTTCTCAATCTTCTCAAATGTGCCTCAAATATGGCTCATTACCGCTAAATCTCAGACATACACACATAAAGTAGACAGCAAATGAACCATAAGCTAGTGATGGTGAGATGAAGCTTCATGAAACCTTCCAGCCAATAGGTTCACAAAAGGGTTAATTTCTCGAGGCTTCATTTGAACACAAACCCCCCTACTGGCCAAAGAATTTAAGACCAGCAGATGTGTTCGTAGTCATTTTACCAGTACTGCGATCCTCTCAAAGCTGTCTTGCCCTAGGTTGGGCAGGGAATTATACATAATTTTCATTAAACTATACATTTTTCTATTGTGAGCACTAGATAATAGCCAATTTAAACCATCTCTTGTTGTCTCCTCCTATTAACGTGCTTGTGCTTGTTTGTAAATAGTGTTTATAAGATCTTTGTGCCTGTTACATTTTGATCAATGTTCCATGGCAGTAGCATACATACCAAAAGGGACCCTCCTCCACTACATTAATATTTCATCATTTCTGTCATATGAGAGGGAGGGACAGTGATGTTTTCCAACTGGGACAATGTTACTAAGAAGATGAAATAATAATAATAA
>JAOVVA010036600.1:0-15231 GCA_028565275.1 Leiocassis micropogon
AAAAGTAGAAGTACACAAAAAAACTACTCAATTACAGTAATGCGAGTAAATGTAATTCATTACTTTCCACCTCTGCATATGCAGCATGTGGTGGCATAGAATAGCAGCAAGGTGCCACAAATACATACAATACTGTATATGAACCAATTATGGTTTTATGGAATTATGGAATTTTATATTCTAGTGAGAGTTACAGTAGGTTTTATGGTCATTCACTACAACAACTATTAAAAATACAGTACAGGTAAGTACTATAATATCTTACACAGTATAAAGTAACACATGACCTGGAACATTTGCCTAAAGTAGTCTTAAAGTAGAATAGAATGCTGAATAATAAGGGTCTGGGATTTAAGGCGTTTTCACATTAGGGACCTGGAATTTGTTTCCGGGAACACTTGATCCCAAAGTCTGGTTCATCTTGATCAGTGAGAACACAAGCATTGCGGGTAAGGCGTACTTGAGCATGGATCGAATCAGATATAAAAACCAACTGTACATGAATAAAGGAAGAAGATCGTTGTTCAGAAAGTGACGTCATCAGCACCGTCTGTCTCATCTGAAATCTGTGTGAACGTAGCATACAGTAGCTGATCGAATAGGAAGGCACAGAAGAGTGTTGCTTTTGACATTGTTTTTCCAAAATATCAACATGACCTCCTCGTTCTCTTCTTCTCTTTGTGTTGCTCACAAACCGACCAGGTGCATACTGCCTCTTTCTGTATCAAAGGGTGAAGAAACACAATGTTGAGCGTTGGCCAGTGTTTTTTTTTTTTTTTTTAAAAACAGGTGTTTTTCTGTTAACTTTGCCCTTTTTGTCCACGTGCAAACTACATTTTCGGTCACTGAAAATCAAACATTTGGAAAACTGAAAATTTTTCAGTTAGGAACTCTATTTTCAGTGTTGATGTGTGGACGTGAAAAACTGTAATTGGTTTGTAAATGTGTACTGCGTGTCCTGTATCTCCTGCGTCTGACACCTGACTATGACAAACTGTATTTAGTAAGATCTTTTTTATTTCAGGCTTCTCATCGACCAAACGGTCTTATGTTTAGGGTTATATCGCCTCCTGCTGGCTTGGCATGCTTTGACAGTGTTTAAACAAATTTAAAAAAAAACTGCTTTTAAAAATGTTTGTGCACTAACTCAACTCGTTCATATTGACTCAGTGGAATTAATTTAATGGTAGAAGTGGTTGAATCGTTGTGACCTAGTAAAGTTACTTGTCCTGGTAAAAAAAATTTACAATGTGTCTGTGTTATGTAAGAATACACAACAGAAGAGTTTCTATAGTTACTGGACAAAAATATGCTGTTATCAGCCTACTGAACCTTGGAGTTGTTCACCAGCTAATTTTGGATTAAAAAAAAATCACTTTTCTGTCCTGGACAGCCAGGCTAAAGCATCAAGAACTATTCTTTTATTACTCTCAACAGTATACTTAGCAAACATTCCTAGCTGAATGCACATTTCTTGTCTGGGTTAGCTAGCTAATCTGTTTTTCAAGAATCTGTTTTGTCTTGGTTATCTGTCTAATGCAATCATTAACATAATGAGGGTTTATGTTAATTGTGTGAATTATTTTCCTTTGACTCAATCGTTCTTTGTTTAAAAACTGAAGCCGTGTAACACAGTCAGAATGATGCATGGGGCATAATGGTGATGGAGGAGTTTAAAGATTACCAAGAAACATAATAATATTTACTAATACAAGGCACTGACACTGGAGGCTCCTTACATAAAAGGTGAATCAATGCGTCATTGCACAAACATCACTATTTTATTTACACCTGTTAAAATGACAGCATTTTTTTCTATCCATTTATTAGTACTATTATATCATGTAGACTGTCTTTCATACCACACCCTAGGCAGTAGAAGGGATGTTCAAGTCAAACCGGGACTTTTGATGAATTGTCTGGTGAATGAAGGTATCAAACCGATTGACATTTAGAGAAGACTTCAAGAACAGTAAAGTAATGAGACTGTCAAATGTTAGAAAGGTGCAAATGGTTTAAAGAAGGCTGTGTGTCCGGTAATGAAATCCTGGTGACTCAGAGCCCACTGCAGTCGTTCCCATGGAAGCTCAGCAAAGATGTGAGACAGTTCCCAGTATATGGGAACTGTACATACTGTACAGTCATTCACAAACATTACCAGAACTCGACTGGGAGTTATTGCCACATCCCACATACAGTCTTGGTCTTGCTTTGACCTCACTCTTTTTTTCCACATGTTTGGGCCATTAAAGGAATTCCTGGGAGGCCAGTGTTTCAGTTGTGAAGCAGCCAGTCTTATCATTGCTCCAGCGTACTGAGCAAACTTTCTACCTTAATGGTGTCCAAGCACTAGTGAAAAACTGGGGGGAAGTGCATTAGTGTAGCAGGGGATTATATAGACAAATAAAGAGAGTTTTCACTCTCATAACTGTGTTGTCTTATTCTGCACCATCAAAAGTCTCGGTTTGACTTGAACATTGTTCATAATTATTATAAAAATGAAAACATATCAGACCAAGAACGTTAATATAAACCGTTACAAACGATAATTTAGCAGCATTGTTGTACAATTTCTGGGTCTCTTGTTTAGGAAACTGGGGGTAAAGACAGAGATGCAAAGCAATCTTCTGTGCACAAAAAGTGATGAAAATACTTTTAATCTTCTCTTCTATTCATATGTCAGCTGATTGCTTTGTGAGTAATAACTGTAACTCTGTAACTTTATACTAGGCTTTAGTAGAGCAACCAATGTAAGATTGGCGAGCCAGGGCTTAGAGAAAGAGTTTGGGATTTTTTTGGACTGACATTGTGGTCAGAATTGCCCTCAGCTCATCTCTTAGAAGTAAAAGAATTAAAGAGAGGTCAAAGACCGCAGACAAGAGATGACACATGTATCCTGGCAGCGCTTGACTATTAGCAGTGTGACTCAGTCCGGCTCTCTGCTTGTTCCTATTAGTCACTGAGGCTATGGTCTCGGTGATACCCCAGTTTAACCCGAGGAGAGCAAGAAATCTGGAGTCACTTGTGATCTGTCTCTTCAGCTGAGCACTTATTAATAGGATTCCGTTCTCATCCTGAGTGTCATCAGCACTTAAAAGATTAGAAAAATCTTATTTTTCATTTTCTCTTTTTGCTTGAGTGGGGATTAGATGCCTCACTCCTTCTCCATTATGATGGCAGGACAGATGTAATGAGATTTTTTTTTTTACCTGCTCTCTCTCTCACACTCTCTCTCTCTCTGTCTATCCACTTTGGGTATCAATCCACCATAAAACTAAAAAATGATATAGAAATGATTTGTTCATCCCCTGTGGATTTTGGAGCATTATAATCAGAGTGACTTCTCCTCATGTAAAAGAAGCATTGTGACTATACAAGCATGCTCATTAATCTTTTGATGAGGCATAATAATGAAATTTTGCCTTAATAACCCTTGAACAAAATGGCTTAATTCATGGAACAATACGAAATACTGTGTTTCCAATATTTCCCTTTACAAATACCTGTTTTCATGCATTTTAATCATATATAATAACATTACAGTAGGTTCAGAGTCTGAAACTATTATTTCCTTTTTTAAATCTGATTATCTGAGCTGCTGTTGCTGTCTTAAAAAGCTGCAACTGTATTGTGCTGTTATGCTCGAATTGACATTTCATCATCCATATATCCATATCCATTAAAAAATTCTTTTTTTTTTGTTCATTTTTTCACACTGCCTGGGCCGAAAAAGCTCCAGTTAAGAACGGTCTGACACATTATTTAAACCTAGATGGCTGGGGCTGAGCCATCAATTGTGTGGATTCAATGTGGTCAGAAGAAAGATCACTCAATGGAGATCATGCAAATGCTTGGTGAAGTTGCATCATGAAAACAATCGAAAGTAGAAACCAGACCTATGTGTAATAGTAAGATATTTTCATACAGTACACACACAGTGTGATGAGAACTCTCAGGACTGGGCCTAAACACTTGTATGTTTATAAGAAAACCACTTGTTAAGCAGACTAATCAGACAAAAAAGCCATGTGGTCTGATGAGTCCAGAGTGACCCTATTCCAGAGCGATTGCGCATCAGGATAGGTAGCACCCATCATGCATAGTGTTCACTGTACAAGCCTGGAGGCAGTGTTATGATCTGAGGTTGCTTCAGGTGCCCAGGTCTAGTCTCAGCAACGTTATGCAGCAATAAAATGAAGTCCACTGATGACCTGAATGTACTGAATCACCAGGTTACCACATCTATGCATGTTCTTCCCTGATGCTACCGGCATGGTTCTGTTAGCATGAGGGATCATCTCACACATGAATTAGCCAACACAAACTCGAGGCAGTATGAAATATTAGAGTGTGCAAGACAGTGTACATGTCTACATTTCTATGTTATATCTTACTTTATCCTTTTCTGTTTGACTGTCAGATGGGTATGAAAGAAAGTTGCATTAAAGCAGTGGTCCACAAACTCACTATACAGGGCATCACATTATAATTCTGTAGTGAACAGAAAGACAGTAAAAATGCTCACTCACTATCACTCACTCATTCTCTGCATCACTTACGGGACTGTAAGGCCTGGAGCCTATCCCAGGGGACTCTGGGTAGTAGGCAGTGTACACACTGGACAGGGTGCCAATCCATTGCAGGGCACATGCACATAATCACTCACACACTATGAGCAGTTTAGAAAAGTCAATTAGCCTAATCTGTGTGTCTTTGGACATTGTGTGGGGAAGCCGGAGTGCCTGGAGGAAACCCACCAAGCACAGAGAGAATGTAAAAACTCCATGCACATAGACCCCAAAGCAGGACTTAGACTTCAACCCTAAACATGCGAGGCCACGGTGGTAACCACCACGACACTGTTCCGCTTCAATAACGATTAGATTTGACTTTAAGTAATTGTTTAAAAATAAAATACATGCTTTGCAATTTTTTATTTAAATGCAAATGTGTTGTGTTTAATTGTTAAAATAAATATCTCTAATACACATCTCTTGGGTTTCATTTGGTCTAATAAGTTATACTGCGTCTCATTATGATTAATCACTGTTTAGCGTATTATTAATGAGTTTTTCAAGTCCTTCAGCTCTCATTTGTTTCAGTCAGTTTGTTCCTAGGAACTCAGTCTAGCAGCTGCTCCCAATGAGTTGAGCAACTTTTTCACTGGAATCCAACAATACTGGGGTTCAACCAGAATGTAAAAAGCTTTTATCCGACAGTGTGAAGGTGGAGTTGCGGCAGTTGGACTTCTTTTTACATTTCACTAATCATCCAAGGAGCTTCTTTAGTCTGAGAAAGTTTGTTAGGGACCCTGGATAAATCTCAGAGTGCCGTCTTGACCTGACCTGAATAGGCTCATTAGGTGGATAATAGAGAAAGTCGGAATAGAGTGAGAGTTGTTAGGATGTGACGGTCACACCTCCTACACTCCCCTTGTGATCCTGAAAGGGGTCATTAGGTTTGGCCTCCCTGGTGGACATGTGAAGTGTTCTCAATCTTACTGGGGATGAATAGAAGGACAGAAATGTGAGACAGACCATCTCTGAGACGTCCATTTCCTTTCTTCAACTTGAATGAATAGTGAAATGTTTTGAAGCAACAAAAAGAAGTCCAGTTAACTTCCAGACCTACAGTATAACAGAGAGTTTCCCTATCACAAAGTGTTCAAATGGAACTCAGCTAGAGGGTTAAGAGACAAATGACCTATAAATAATTCAAGGCACCCTTGAGGAGGGTATTTTTTCCTAGAAGCCTTAACTCTGAAAATGGATTTTATCACTTTACTAACCCTGTCACTGCAGATTTAGTAGCAGTACCTGTCATAAAGTCACTTTAAGGTTCGAGAGTATTTAGAAGATGAGGAAAAAAAAAAAAAACCTTGGCTGGCGTGACGAATATTTTTATATCAGGTGTTTAGACTTTCTACAAAGAGGAAAATCATTTGTTACACTGATTTATTAATTAATTCATTTTTCTTTAGCACTTCATCAATGGTAGATATGAAGACTATTTCAGGAATTCTGAGCAAAGACTATTACAAATGACGTTTGTCAAAGTTGATCAGAATTTCTAAAGTCATACATTTTGCTACAATGATGTAAAATCTCAGGAACCTTTTTAAAAAAGCCACGTTTGTTTCCATCAAATATAATTGAAATGATGAATGAATATTATGGAAGATACATTTAAATACTAGCTATTAATGTCAATAATGGTTTTATAGTTGTTTGGGGTTTTTTTTATTTGTAATTTTTTGAAATTATAATATATAAATATATTATTTTATAAGATCTCCCAAGAACAATTAGTTTAACACTATAGATTAATCTACATTTCTGTCACTACAGCCCTACTAAATGGTTCTGTTTACGGGCCATGCAGCATATGGGCAACAGATATTATCCGCAGGGTCGGGTTACCAGCTTGATGCCCAAATGTATCTGAGCACTTGAAGGACCTTGCTCAAACACCCTAACCACAGAGCCACCCTTACCCCACTACAGTCCTACTTAATAAGAGACCAATTTTTTGAATATATACTTATTCTGAGTCTCAGCATTCAAGCCAACTTATTTTATTAACTTTATCCATATACAGTAGTAGATAGCATCCATGGTATGCTATGTGTGAATATTACAGAGATGCAGTGCTGACATTATGGAGTCATTAGTCGAAATCTACCACTTTGTGTCTGTCAGATTTGCTTCACAAAAGAAGAAGTGAGAAAGAAGGGGGGATAAAGGATCTGAAGCTAATCTTCAGCCGAGGGGCTTGCTTTAACCTAGAAAGCTGCCATGACGTTTAAAAAGAAATGCAATTAAACTTGACTTTTGTCATGCTGATTTGTGTGACAATAATTGAACTGCACAAGCACAGCGCAGTTTTATTCAATTTCCTTTAAAGAGCAACTCACAAGTCTGGTATAATCTATATAAAAATATTAAGAAAACTTAATTATAGCTGAACATTCTAATGTTCAATAAGCAGCAAGTAAACGCATGGATTTTCTGTAGTTAAATTTTAGGATTCACCTTCTAAAATTTAAATCAAAAGTAAAACTGAACCAAACATTTTTTAACAATATTTGGCATTTAATATTTTATTGTATTTTTTTATTACGATATGTAAACTTGTTTTTAAGATGTTTATCTAAATATAATTAATTTAAAATGAAGTTTTACTATACAGTGTTACCCTTGAAGTTATTTTTCTCAATAGCTTAATATTGACTTTCCAAAAGCGTACTTTAAGGTTGTCTTTTTTTACCGTTATTACATATTTTAAAAAAATAATAAATAAAGTTAATGTCTTAAGGTAAGTTTTAGCATCAATTATTAAACTAATTAAAGTGTTTATCTGCATTGTCAGCAACAATTATGATAACAGTATTTTAGCATTACATTCAATAATTCATTTAAAATGCATTAAAATTACGTTTTTATATGATTATTACAATATTTATGTAAAACTGTTAAAGAATCACTAAAACTACATAATTCTGTACAAAAGTATGTACATAAGCTATATGTTTATACTTTTTTTTATTTAATTTTATTTATAGTTAGAATTTAAACTGCTATAAACCTGCTTTGTGCCAGTGTCCGTTGTTAAAAGCACCATAGAAAACAATTTTAATTCAATTGGATGTATATATTTTTAAATAGTGTATTTATTTCAAAACATATTTAGCTATTACAGTTAACATTAGAAGATATTTATATTATACACCAAATCGTTTATATTACATTAAAATATTTTTTTCTGTAATTTTTATTAAGTAATTTTGTAGACTTGCTTAGAGGGCAATTCATATGTTATGGAAACTCTCTATATATTTGAGGTATAAATTCTGATGTTTTCTCTATAACCTAACCTGAGAAGTTCAACAGAGTATTAATAATGTTAAAAGAATCAGAATTTATAAAAAATATTTTGGTTGAGATGCTACTTGATAGCAACATTAGCTTAATCACACACAGTTTCTTTGTGTGATGTATTTTATCCTTACCTACGCTTACCTCTCTACTGCACCATAATTCCATCTAAGTGTCAATGTAGAAAATGCTGCAAACCCTCAGTTGGGGTCGATCATTTTACATTATCCTGAGTACACATATAATATAGTTAGGCATTAATTGTGTTCACTGCGTAGGGCAGACACATTAACACAGTCAGCAGTTTTCTGCCAATTTCATCTCTGGTTTTGGCGGCTGAACCAGGCTTAGCTAATTATACATTTATAACCTTCATATTTCCTTATTATTATCTCTCTTCTTTCTGTGGTGGAATAGGGTATGTAGAACTTTCTCATGCATAACACGATTGCCTGTAGGAGTGTGTTTAGGTATTAATAGATGCATAGATTTTTGACAGATTTTTAAAGATTTTCTGCAGAAAAAACTTACATTTGTAAATATTATTCATTATTTATTTTTAAAAATATAAAAGCAGAAAATTATCTTGTGACACAAGCTTTGGGTTCAGAACAGGATTACATCAGTAATAACAGCATAACTAAGGTAGGAACTGACAGCTATGGAGAGGGGCAGTTGTACGTAGGCATGGTATGAAGTAATTGTGCCTAGTGTGGAAGCACACTACTTGTACACTATGATCATCAGCTTCAACTTTCATGCTAATACGTCCGTCAACACCACCGTGCTCGTTCTCCTGTAAATGCTATAGCGTCGTAGTTCGGCATTCTGAGTCCAGCATTCGCACCAAGATCTCCATCACAGCTACATTAATATGCAGTTGAATGGAAACAGATACCAGACAAGACCACTCGCTTTATAGCACACCATCCTCTCGTTAAAGGTGCTTTCAGTGAAATTGGTGTTACTTTCACATCTCATCTTCATCTGAAGAGCTAATTTGTTATGTGGTATAGAACACTACTGTACTAGATGTTTCAAATGACTATAGGAAGTGGGATTACCACTGTATTCTGAACACGAACAAGTGGAGCAATGGATATAGAGTAATGTCTAAGTGCAGTTATAGGAAATATAAAGAATCTTGGAATGCTGGTTGATCAACCTAATTAGTATACCGGAAATAACTGCTGTATAAAGATATTACATTTTTTGGTGGAGTTTTCCTTTATGCCGCAGGTTTTTATTAAACCTCCTTCCAGACAATAATGGAAATGACACTCCATGTATTTCTAAGTCTATCCTAAAGGAGAGAAAGAGAATGAGCTTCGTAGAAAATGTGCAGTTGTTCCACAAGATTAGGAAATAGTTGTTAAACTCTCCTCTCCATCTGCTCCCTTTTATAAGGACACTGTTAATGTTCCAGGAGAAACCTGCATGTCTGAGCCACCAGATTGGTTTTACAGCTTGCCCACTTTACAACATGGTACTGCTACGAACTGATTGCGTCTAGAAGATAATGCTCTACACGTTCAGGAATTTGGCAGACACCCTTATCCAGAGTGACTTACATTTTTGTCTAATTATACATCTAAGCAGTTGAGGGGTGAGAGCCTTGCTTAAGGGCCTAACAGTGGTCATGGGGTTTGAACCGGGGACTTTCTGAACTGTAGTCCAATGCCTTAACCACTGAGCTACCCCTGGCCCAACCACCAAGGTAATCATAAAACACCAACATACATATAGTCTCGAGATATATATTTTTCTGCAATGAGGTGAATGTAGATTGCACTTAGGCTGCCAGTTTATCACTGTGCAGGCTGCGTTAACACTTTCTTCAATCATTGTCTTGTTTATTAGGTTTCACTTCACATCGTACCATGAACTTGCTTGATAATTTATGGCACTAATCTGCGTACCTACTGTATGTGTGCATGGAAAAAAAGATCAGAATGAAAAATATCAAGCCTGGCTTTACATTTTTACTTTACTTACTTCTATAAAAACTCACACACACACACACCCTTAAAAAAAGACATTCAAAGAGAGAAAACATTATTTAAATATAGCTGAATTTAGGGCATTCTTATTATAATATTTTGAAAGGTTTTTGTATTTATTAATATTATTATTATTATTATTATTATTATTATTATTATTATTATTATTATTATTATCATTAAGAATTTATAATCTTATACTTCTAACCATTTCAAGCTTAAAGTTGTCTTGTTTTATTGGCAGGAAATTCCAGCTATGGAGACCAAAACCGCCTGGAGGGACAATTTAATATGAGGCTCTATGGGGGATTAATTCACTTTAGAGTAATTTGCGGAACTGCACATTTTTTCACTTCTGTGGTGGGCTCATTTTTTTCAGAACCGGAGGTTGCCCCCTTGGATGGTGCAGGGTTTCTGTGTGATGAACTGCTCTATCCTGGTATAGACTCTGGATTCACTGTGACTTTAAGCAGATTAAAAGAGGGCTAAAAACAGAAAGAATGAATGAATTGATATGGACTGTTATCCTCTTTGGTATTCATGCTTCAGCTCAGAATCTTTCCATGTTAGGCTTACAGTAGTAGTCTAAATCTAGATTCAGGTTGGTTCCGCAGTACCCAGTGAGTCCACATGTTTTAGCAAGAGGATTAAGATATCATGGAACTGCAGTCAAATATAAACCTACTCTCTTGATGTGACAGAAAATCATGCAGCTGTATTACAGGTGGAACATGTTTATCACACTGTTAGTATAGTCTAACTTTGATGAACAATATATAAAATAAAAAAACACTTTAGTAATGTGACTTTTATACTGTAGCAAAGTGCTATACTGTATACGCTGTTCTGATTAATCCAACGGGGAGTTCAAGTCAACCTAAGACTTTTGATTGTGCAGAATAGCAGAAGATAGTTATGAGAGTAATATATTTCTACACTAATACACTTATCCCAGTGTTTCACTAGTGCTTGGATACCATCAAGGTAGAGAGTTTTCTCAGTATGCCGGAGCCATGATCGGCCCACCTATTTCACGCCTGCATATTACACTGGCCTCCCAGGAACTCCTTTAATGGCCCAAACATGTCGAAATGTTTTAGAGCGAAGTCAGGCTGGTACAGGAGATGTGGCAATAACTCCCAGCCGAGTTCCTGTAATGTTCAAGTGGTGTTTGTGAATTTTGGTATGTTCAGTTCCCACAGACAAAGTTGGTGACAAGTCATGTGTCGAGTTTCAAGGATCAGGCTTGCTGAATCTTCACAGGAATGGCTGCAGTGAGTTCCAAGCCACCTTAACCTCAGGATTTAGGTTAAAATACTGTACTCTTAACAGAATTCATGATTCCATTAATCATCACAAGAGCACCTGCAGTTTATAAAGCATTTTCATTACTATTTTTCCAATCAGATTTCATGAATAGCCCTCTGAACAGTTGAAGCTCCAGTGATGCTTGGTAAGACTCAGGTGCTACATTTGGTGATTTGTAGGCATTTTTGCCAACCTTCATTACAAATGCAGAGCCTTAGGCGATTATCATCATTCTTTTCAGCCTCATGAATTATTTCCAAGAGCACCTGCAGCTGGTCATCTCTCAGATCTGAGAGGAGATCAAATCCCCTGTCTGTTCTCATGCAGGTGAGTATCTAGGCATTTTAATCTCTTTGAGCTCAGTTGTATTCTATAAGCACTTGGTTTTCTTTGGGAAAAAACAGGATCCCGTCTGAGCTGTCAGGTGGAATCTGTAATAACTTCATGACCCTACAGCCATGAATTTCATTTACTAATTTGGTAGGCAGCTTCATCCAAAAGGACTAAGAAGCAGAATACAACCTAAGCACACTGATTTGGTGATTTGAATTTTAAGCACGTATACGTTATTACTCACAAATTTATTTAAAAATACTTCTATGAATCTGTTTTCTTTGAGAACTCATGCATTATTTATAAAATGGTTTGTTTCAAAAGTTTTACGTAAGACTTCGTGCTACACCAACCCAAGTGATTTCACCTCAGTGCCAGAAAAGGTCCCGGTCCCCAGAAAACTACCCATTATTTCTTTCACCCATTATCTTTTACTTCTTTCTGTTTACAGATTGTAGATCAGCAGTCTTCGATCTTATCAGCAAAAGGCCATGGTGACTGCAGGCCGTCATTACAACCAAATAGGACACATTCTTGATAGCTGACTGGAGAATTAGATTAACTGATTAAGTCAAATCAGGGATGGGTTTTGTTTGGCTGTAATGAAGGCCTTCAGCCTTTGTGGATAAAAAGCACCTTTTGCTTTAGGAAATTTCAGTGGTCTATCTGTATAATCTGAAATATTTTCCAATCAAATTGGAATGCTGGCACCATTTTTTAAATGTCAAACTATCGAAACCAAATGGCTAGCTTTTAATTATCGAGTCTGCTAAAACGAAAATACAGTACTGTGCAAAGGTCTTGAGCCACTTCTTATTTTGTTTCCAAAGAGCCAGACATAGTATATTTCTAATCTAGTTTTGAGGAATAGATCTCCAGGCTTCCCGAAGGACTTTTTGGCTCCCATTTTCTGTCCAGTCCCTGTACCTGACCAGTTTCAGAACAATGTTGCTTTGTTTGTTACCACCGGTACATATAAGTATGCCATATACTTATGTAACAGTTCATGTACAGTGGTACTTCAACATATGACTTTAATCCGTTCTGAAGGAGAGTTCTTAAGGAGAAGATTCGTATTGGGAAAGGCATTTTCCCATAGGAAATAATGTAAATGCAAATAATCCATTCCAGCCACCCAGAAATATCACCAATATTGCCCATTTCCGACACTATAATCATATTTTTGCATATAAAAATAATCAAAACAGTTAAAAAAGACGTGTATGATTCCTCTCAGCACTGGCTGCTTTAAAAACGTAACTGAAAGCAGCTCCCTTTTCTTCTTGCTACCATCCTTACTAACTTTCTTGGCACCCATGGTGCTACTGTATGTCTTCACCAAAACTTCCAATAAATGCAAAAACCCACAAAAAACGCAGTACATTTCTCTGATGCAAACAATTTTTAAATGGCTTTCCCGGACAAACGCACAAAGCGTTCGGTTCAGTTCGTTCATTTGTCCGATGAAAATGCTTCGGATGCTGAGGCACAATTTTTACAAAATTTCAATTCTTAAGGTTCGCATGCCAAGGTACCACTGAGTTAGTGTGAGTGCAAGGAATAAGTTGTTTTTATTTTGTGTTTGGAAATTGTTGTAGTTTGTTCCTGGTTTAGAGTACAGCCAACCATTGAACAATGTAGTTCTAATATTTATTTGGGCATCAAGTGTGTCAATAATTCAAGCAACAGGATATGTTTCATGAACGGTGACATCACTTCCTTTGATAATTAATGTATTCATTTTAGACTTTACAAAGTCAGTACACATTCTGTATCCTTGCAAAGTCTGGCCAACAATTTAACAAACACTTCCTATGTTACATGCTGAGATTTACATCCAGTAATTTCTGGTGTTTGTTGTTGTTGATTCTTGCTTTGTGTTACAAAAATCTCATATTTCTGTGTTCACCCTTTACCTGTTTTGGCACTGATCCTGGGGCGGTCGATTGAATTTGCAATTAAACCTTCTGCACATGGATCCTCACCTCCTCACCTCCTGTTAGTTATACTTATTTCCAATGTTAATACCTAATTAAAGGTTTCTTTACTAATCTTTCGAGCAGCATGATGTCTGTCGGGTGAATTGACTACATTCATACTGTATGTCAGCTGTACTTCTAGACACACCACACTATTAATGTAAAATGGGCCGAACTATTATTATTAAAACTAAAGAATCTATGTATGTTAATTACAAAGCTTTGTTTAGTTTTTTGCTAACTTGAAAGAACAAACAAATGCATAAATGCAGAAACATAAAAAGTATTAGATTCAAATTTTATGGTTTTGGCTAAACACAGATATATTGATACAGTATTTTACACATCTGTTTTAGCCCTTTTGTATAGAAATCCCAGAAATGATTCCATTTAAAGGCGGCACGGTGGCTTAGCTATTATCACTGTTACCTTGCATCTCCAGGGTCGGGGTTCGAATCCCGGCCCGGTTTGATTTCCATCTCTGTGTGCATGGAGTTTGCATGTTCTCGGTGGGTTTCCTCTGGGTACTCCGGTTTCCTCCCACAGTCCAAAGACATGCAGATTAGCCTAACTGGCATTCCCAAATTGCCCATAGTGTGTGAATGAGCATCTGTGTGTGCCCTGCGATGGATTGTTCTGGGCCTCGTGCTTTAAGAGATAGGCTCCAGGCCCCTGTGATCCTGTATACAATATAACATGGTATAGACGACAATGAGTGAAAAGTTGTTCATTCCATTTAATGCATTCTTTTCCTTAATATTTACCTTTAATATTAAAGCACCAGTATTCTACAGTATTAAATTCAATTTTATTCAATTTTATTCGTATAGCGCTTTTAACAATTGTCATTGTTGCAAAGCAGCTTTACATAAACAAAAGAATTACGCAAGTTTGTATGAAATGTGAATGTGTTTGAATCAAAATGATAGAGCAAGGACAAGGCAGGCTGATGGATGTAGAATAATCTGAATCTTAAACAGAATATACAGTATTTGCAAAATCATTTGGCTATAGTTTGTTGTCTGTCTCTTCTTTTCGACATTGTGTTCAAGAGAAAACAGAGCAAGCGATAAAAATCTAACAGAAATTGAACCAACCTTTCAGGTGCACCAGATTTTATCTTTAGTGTCACAGATAAACACTAATGCTTTTTTTTTTTCTTTTGCTGTGTGTGTTTTAAGACACCCTATAAACATTATAATATTTGTGTCATTTCTGGTGCTGATTTCTTGCTCAGTGTTCCGTCCTTCTTAGCTTAGTGATTGTCTGTTTACGTTTAAAGCATTTGACACACCCAGAGCTCTCTTTAGGTCAAAGAGAAGTAAAGGAAAAATCCCACTGCACTAATAAAGAGATTGTGCCGCTTTGTCATATTGTCATGTGATTTTTGTTGCCTTGGCGATCATGCTAGTCGTACTCGCACCTCTACATCCATTTTTCCCTGCGCTAAGTGCTGACAATTCTGCTCTTTCTGATGCTATAAATCGTCAAGACAGATGTTTTAAACAACTTCATGTGTCACAGTTTTGAATTTTAATTAAATGTATGTGTGGGCGCGCGGGAGCATTTTCCTGTTTCTACTGCCATTTAAAGTAACTACAGTGGTGTGAAAAACTATTTGCCCCCTTCCTGATTTCTTATTCTTTTGCATGTTTGTCAGACAAAATGTTTCTGATCATCAAACACATTTAACTATTAGTCAAAGATAACACAAGTAAACACAAAATGCAGTTTTTA
>JAOVVA010036631.1:0-15231 GCA_028565275.1 Leiocassis micropogon
GTTTTTCCTTGCCACTGTCGCCCTCGGCTTGCTCATCAGGGACAAACTGACCATTTTGATTCATACACATTCACATTCCATACAAACTTAATAATTCTTTTGATTGTGTAAAGCTGCTTTGCGGCAATGACAATTGTTAAAAGTGCTATACAAATAAAATTGAATTGAATTGAATTTAACATGACCAAAGTGCTGTACAAGTGCTGTATGCATAGTAATAAAACAATATAAACAACAAATGAAATAAAACAATATACAAGAACAAAAAGTCCAGCCTCATGGTATAAAATAAGCAAATAAAACAGTGAAACAGTAAAAATATTACTGTTATTCTGTATTAAATACTGAAGTGTATAAAAAGGTCGTAAGGTGAGATTTAAAAATAGGAAGAGTAGGGAAGTACTGCAAAAGTTTAATTCAATTCTGTCCAGCTAGATTTTGTCACAGCGTCACACAAAACTGTCTGGACAGACTTTAATGAGACTTTTGCAGTATCTGTCTGAACTGTAACCTGACACTCCCATCTGTTAGCTTCAGGGTTTGCTCAGTTACTCCAACTATTGCGTACTTTGGCATTTACACACAGACTAAATTTCATTGTCGCTTTCATGCTGCTCTTTGTACAATTAACACTGTTCGCACACATAAAATTTGCCACATATAAAATTGCACACCATGACTGAACTAAATGAATGAATTTATGAATTATATGCTTGACTATATACTCATATACCTATACTATATACTCCTTATATATCTTGCAGTGTTTGTTCTTAGACTTTTATTGCACTAGTAACTTCTGGTCAGTTCTCACATTAACCCTGTGTGTACAGACTATATGTAAGATATACACTGTGGAATCTACAACCTGTCTGTGTGTTACTGTCTCTGTGGCTGCTGGACATCTGGAATTTCCTTCGGGATCAATCAAGTATCTATCTATCTATCTATCTATCTAAAAGGTTAAGAGATCATTGGTCAGAATGGAATGTTCTAAATGTGTATGTGTGTGTGTGTTATACTGCATGCAGCAATATAGGCAATGCAGAACGCACGTGCATGCATCACGTGAGGGAGGTTAATACGCACGTGCACATACGTACGCGCATAACGACGTGTTAAAACATGATGAAGAGCAACAGGTCAATATAAAGCCGGAGTTCTCACACACACACACACTCACACACACTGTCTCTCTCTCCATCATGCACGACTTGGACAAAATCTGTGCACGAATCAGAGTGTAGCGCACTAAGTCGGGTTTATTTCCGCTTTCATGCAGCGAGCTCGCGCGAGCTCAAACAAACAAACACAAAGCAGTAAACAGAGCAGCTCTCACCGTCAGCGCCTCAGTCTCCTCCTCAGTGAACACACACACACACACGCACACAGTCGCAGATCTACAGCTTCTGTGTTTTACAGCCGGGCTGTGTTTCATTACACACACTTACACACACACACAGGACTAACCCTCAGTAGTTTCCCTTAGAAGAAGCCGCCATCTTTACGGAAGCTCATTGCATTCACAAAAGAAAAAAAAATCACGGGACTTATGTCATAATTATGACTTAATATCTCATAATTATGACTTACTAACTCATAATTATGAGATAATATCTCATAATTATGAGATCCTGATACTGGTAGATATTAATGTCATTGAGTAATTTGGATGATATTATGATCAGTATGCCAACACTGCACAGGAATATAAAGTGCTTAAAGTTCAGGAGGAAAAGCACATTCTGTCCTTCTCGAAGTGCCTCTCTTCCTCCAGGAGCAGATAAACCTGTTAGTGATGCGGGTCTTACGAGGGGCAGAACCACGCATAAATACTCTGCAATATTCTGACAGACAGACAAAGTGTGCTGTTCAGAGACAGAGCCCCAGCCTGTCTGAGACGCCGGCGAGAGAGAGAGAGAAAGAGGGAGTTTAGTTTTTAGTTTCCCGAGCACCGTCCGTTCTCGCGTAGACGGTGGAGCTCTGTTCATTTTGTGTTTTCAGTTTTAATTTTGTTTCCTTTTAAGTTCCTAATTAATAATCTCCCCGTCTTCCCGTGTGTATCATAAGCACTCTCACAACAACTCCTATTTCACTGACCCCCTCTAAAGCCCTGCGTTTGGGCTCTTATACACGTCATAACACTTCGTGGTGCGGCTCTCCATACCGCCCCACGTAACAAAACCAATGTGGAATGCTTCATGGATACACAATCATGCATTTGAAATGCATCCAAGCTGGCTTTGTGGTATCTCAGAGAATCATCTGGCACCTACTTAAAATTCTGGATCCTCGTTTTTCGGGCAAAAGGATGCAGTAACTTTCGTTTCCGATGTCATGCGCTAAAATGCCCCCTTCCACAAACTGCCTCCCCTTATCTCATAATTATGAGATAGTAAGTCATAATTATGAGATATTAAGTCATAATTGTGACATAATTCCTGAGATTTTTTTCTATTGTGAATGCAATGCGCTTCCGTACTTATCTTAAAGAAACAGCAGGAACCAAAAACCAAACAAAACCCACAGAGTGAAATAAAACACAAATCCTAAAACCACAGTAAGCCCAGTGCCGTGTGTGTACACTGTGTTCCAAACCACACGGCAAATGGTTATTTTATAATACTTAAAATAATGCTACACAGATTTAAAAACAAATACTGTACAGTACACCCCTCAGGATTCAAGAAGTAAAATTTTGCAAGAACTTTGCCTCAGCATACGAACGCCGGCTAAAGGAGCTCATACATCCGGCAGGCGGTCAAAACTTATCGTCACCGTAAAGCCAAGCGAAGCGAGTTTTACGAGTTTTTTCAGTCAGTGAAAGCTGTCTCGAAAGAGTCGACTCAGGATGAGTCCACAAGCTACATTATACATTAATTTATTTTTGTTTTCTTTTTGTAATATTGGTCAAATGTTTGGTTGGCTGGAACGGATGTTCTGCATTGACATTATTTCCTATGGAAAAATGCGTTTCATAATACGAAATTGTTACCTTAAGAATTTGCCTCCAAGATAGATTAAATTTGTACGCTGTACGCTGTTCAAAATTTATATTTTGCCAGAAAAGATATTTGGACACTTTACAGTGTCTTCGTTAAGGATGCTTACAGTTACAGGATATTAGTGTTTACAGTAATTCTCCAACATACGATCAAGTTCCGTTCCGAGAGCTCGCTCATAATAAGTCCAACAAACATTGCCTAGATACTAGGATACTAACATTTGACTAACTAACTAATCGGCTATACACAGTCTAAAACTAAAACTTTTCCTTGTTTTGTAAACTTGTGCCGACGGGTAAATGATTCATGTTGAATGAACAATGTCTGCCATCTTTTCACCTCACTTCATACTCACTCTCTCACTCACTCATCGTCTATACCACTTAATCCTTAATCCAGGTCACAGGGGGCCTGGAGCCTATCCCAGAGAACTTAGGGCACGAGGTGGGGTACACCCTAGACAGAGTGCCAATTCATCACAAGGCATGCACACATACACACACTCTCACACTATGGGCAATTTGGGAATGCCAGTTATGCATATTCACTGAGACTAGTTTCAATAATTTATCTTCTAGTAATCGTCACTGATGTCTGAGGTAATGCTTACAGCCTGATTTTTATTTGTTTTCTCACAAGTATGCCTTTATTGTGTCTGTTTTCATTCACAAGTCCTATATCGTTAAATATTTCTAAAAAAAAAACTATTCTGTTGATGAAAGAGTTTTTGCTAGCACTGCCACCTTGCATCTCCAAGGTCAATGGTTCGATTCCCGCCTCTGGAATAGAGTTTGCATGTTCTCCCTGTGCTTGGTGGGTTTCCTTCCTGTACTCCGGTTTCCTCCCACAGTCCAAAAACATGCAGATTAGGCTAATTGGCGTTCCGAAATTGCCCGGTGTGTGACCTGCAATGGATTGGCACTCTGTCAAGGGTGTAACCCGCCTCATGCTCTAATTCTCCTTTGATAGGTTCCAATCAGGTACACCCCTGTGTACCAGATAAAGCATAAAGCAAGATTTTGGGGGGGGCGCGGTTCTGTTCTGATCTGGAGAATAGCGTGGCCTCCTTTGTGTGCACAGTTGATTGTACAATATTTCTCAAAAAGAAATCCTGTATTTGTGTCGATGAAGTGTCCAAACTCTGACATGTCCTTTTTGGGGGCTATGAATGAAGTAATAAAGTTCAGTCAGCTCATACAGCATTTAGACTAAATATGAAATCTATATGTTAAAAACATAAATATATAAAAATATTACACACTTATTTACCAGCTTCCCCTTTTCCATCTTAAGTATACATGCTATGTACAGTACAGTAATTAGCATGTTAATTTCATTTCCTATATCTAGCTAGCAGAACAGAATAATAAAGTTAGCTTATTATATGTAAAACCTAATAAAAACATAAGATGTAAAAATAAAATTAAGCACTAGTTTGACACTTCTGCTGCACAAGCTGTAGTCATATAATATGAGTGTCAAAAAGCAGTGAGACTACCATTGCCAACAGATGCAGCTGCGAAGCTGCACGCACAGTCACAGGGAGCACTGACCTTCATAAGTCAGTGTGCCAAAAGTCATCAGGAGCTGTGCAACTGGTGCTATTCTGACCACGTCTGCTATTTCATCATGGAGAGCAAATTAGCACAAAGATTGAACGTGGAATTCTGTGTGAAACTTTAAGAGCGGCAAAACAGCACTGAAAGACGACAGAGCTCAACCCATGAAAATGTAAAACCATTCGGCAATTTGTGCATGATGATTGTCAGAGAACAAATTTGCTGCCATTGTCGGTGTCCATATGTAGGTGGCATATACCCAATATATACCCATGTAGGTATTATATACCACCATTGTATATAACTTAACTTGCTAGTTCTTTGGTTGTCATGCAGATTAGGGTCATAAAATTTAAATTAGTCATGCTATTCTTAGATTTAAAAAATTAAATTAAAGTATAAAATGCTTTGATGTGCTTCTTTAAACACCATTTTTCTGTATTAACTCAAACTTTTAATACGTGTGCGATTCTTTGTTACTATTCATGTCACTTAATGCACCTAAATAGTTAACTTACTTATTTAAGTCAGTGAGTGTGTAGGAGTTTTTAAGTGCAACAGGAACACTTCCATTTCAATCAAACGTTGAACCTTTGTTTCATAGTCAATGTTTAAAGATCAACTCTAAACAGTACACATTAACAGTTCTGAAGTTATTAAACAGTATTTATAGCAATGGAACAATCTGAGCAGCTTTTATTTGGCCCAGTCTGTGAAAACCCAGCTAAAGTCACACCTATTAACAAACACTCTCTGTCAGCACGCACAATAATAAACCAGATAACCAGACCTTGTGAACTTGCATGACATTGTCTTACGGATTACACTCTAACATAGCATGTCTCAAGCCCCCGCGCTCTCTCAGGATGCCACACACACTCCTCCGTACATAGCAGTAATTCCTGACCTGTGCATGCTGAAGCTGTAAAACATTAACTAATGCTGCGTGGGCTGTAAAGTGGCCCGCAATGATAAATGGTGTTATTGCTCACTGGTACATAGGTCTCAGATTAATATTCACACAGAGCCGGTAATTAAATTTAAAGTGCAAACACATCTGCCCTTAATACGCTCACCCTTAGTTAGAGGACAAACAGCTTGCTTTATTACACAATCTAGTGTATACACGAATATACTCGTACTGTGGGGAACAGAGGCACGCGTGGTGTTTTACTGCACACATTAAACAAAGAACTTAACATAGTTTAACCTTGAAGCACCTTGCTATGGATAAATAATTATTATTTTATACCACAGCATGTTCGAATTCTGATTTAAAACATAAAAAAAACACTTTAAAATGTTTTAAAATGAGCCAAATTTCTGTGTTAAGAGAAATAAAACACTAAATAAAAACCTGTTACATGAAAATAATCAGTTTAGGAGTGGTAACAATAACTTCAATTCATCACAACACATCACTGATATATTTCCATAGCAGTGCACACTCAGGGGCTTTACAATGCTATGGAAAAATATTTGCCCCTTTGTGATTTTTTTACATTCAGTATTTGTCACAGTTAAATAATAAAAAATCATAAAACCAATTTTTATATTATACAAAGATAACCAAGTAAAATTGAATGCATTTATTTTTAAATGCATTGATTAAATTATTTCATTTATTAAGGAAAAAACCTGTCCAAACCTACCTGGTCCTGTACGAAAAGTCTATCAGCCACTAGCAGGTCTTGCAGTAATCAGGCCTGAGTGTGGCTCAGCTTTCCAAAAATCATGGTTCAAAAGGGAAGCACGCTAAAAGATCTTAAAAAGCAACACAAATTCAAGAACAGATGAGAAACAAAGTTATTGACACATATCAGTCTGGAAAGGGTTGAAAAGCCATTTCTAAGGCTTTTGGACGCCATGCAACCACGGTGAGAGACACGGAAAAAGCTTGCAACCTTCCCAGGATTGGCCGATCTACCAAAATTACTCCAAGACCACAATGACACCTCATCCATGAGCTTATAAAAGAACCCAGAACAACATCTAAAGACCTGCAGGCCTTACTCACCTCAGTTAAGGTCAGGGTTCATGATTCAACAATAAGAAAGAGACTGCGGACAAAAATAACATCCATGGGGAGAAAGACACTGCTGACCAAAAAGCACATAAAGGCTCGTCTCACATTTGCCAAAAAACATCTTGATTATCCCCAAGACTTTTGGACAAATATTCTGCGGACTGATGAATGTTAAACTTTTTTTTTTTTTTACGTGTGCATCCTGTTACATCTGAAGTAAAGATGTAACAGGTAAATAAATAAAAAAAAAAAATAATAAAATCATGCCAACAGTAAAACATGGTGGCGGTAGTGTTATGGTCTGGGGCTGATTTGCAGGACGACTCGCCATATTTAATGGAACCATGAATTCTGCACTCTACCAGAAAATCCTAAAGGCGAACGTCCGGCCATCAATCATGACCTCAAGCTCAAGCGTACTCAGCGGTTATGCAGCAGGACAATGATCCCGAAACACACCCGCAAGTCCACCTCTGAATGGCTCACAAAAACAAAATAGGTTTTGGAGTGGCCTCATCAAAATCTGGACTTAAATCATACTGAGATGCTGTTGCACAACCTTAAACAGTGCTCAAGGTGACTTAAACAAGTCTGCATAAAAGAGCGGCACAAAATTCCTCCACATGGATGTGAAACACTCATTGCCAGTTATCACAAATGCTTTATGGTTTAGGGGGCAATTACTTTTTCACACAGGGCCAGGCAGGTCAGCTTTTTTTCTCTTTTAATAAATGAAATAATTATTTCTTTAACCTTACAATTTGTTTGATGATCTGAATCTTTTAAGTGTGAAAAATATGCAAAAACAAAAGAAATCATGAACGGGCAAACACTTTTTTCACAGCACTGTATTTACTTACACTTATCCCACAAACTTCTTAAAATAAAAAAGGAATATTTAATGTAACAGCAATCATAAAAAGACAGCCCGTCTTTTTGCTTTTTTTTTTGTAGGGGTTTAGGTTGGATTAAATTATATAAAACTTTATCATTGTGAAAAGTACATGTACAAAGCCAAGAAATGAAAAAATACTAGCATCAATACCGTAGCTAACTTATATTATGCAGCCAGCTGACCGTGTTAGCTAACATCATGGTAAATGACTGTATTGTGTTATTGAGCCAGTAGACTATTTATAAGAAGTATTTTGTGTTAAATGTTAAAGTGAAAAGAAAGACCCAAATATCAAAAAATTTGTCTGATGCAGGATGTGACTGCAGTTAAAACAGTTACATCAACAAAAAAAACCAAACACATTGAGCAAGAGCGAGGTCAGACAGGCAGAAGGTCAGGTGATGTACTGCCAGATAACCAGAGCAACAGTATAGAGGCGAAGGGCGAAGTGAAGTCAGCCAAAGGAACCGGAGTGTTTTACTGAGCTTTTGCTTTTTGCTCTTTGAGTTTTACTTTTGCTAAACAAAGTGCAGTAAGAAACAGGGTTAAAGTATTATATTTACTACTTGCTTGCAGTACATTGTGTTATGGATAACACACACGCGCACACACACACACACACACACACACACACACACACACACACACACACTCCCATAACTACACATTGCAAACTGTTAAAGAATTATCACCAGGAACAAAAGACTTCTAATATGTGTAACTGTAGATAAAGCTCTCTGTACTCTGCATACTAATTATACTGTCTCAGATATTTCTTCTATAATCTATAATGTAATATAATCTATAATAATATAATCTATAATCAGGTTTAATCTGAGGTTTAATTAACACTAAAATCCTGCACTTGTGGCTCGTTTATATCGTTGATTTCTGCATAATTATTATTTAGAAATGAATTGTTATAATTATTCTGCTTTTTTGTTGTTGTTGTAGTACTGAGCTGCTTTATTAAACTGTGTATTTATTCAAGATAGATAGATAGATAGATAGGGAGTCTCTGCATGTTTTTCCTCACTTGCTGATTAAGGATGAGTTCATAAATCTAACAACTTCTTTTTTATTTATTTACATCCAGGATTTCTATTTCTGTAAAAGCTTTTTGTGTGGATTTGATGCTTTTTTTTTCTTTTTTTTTTTTTTACGTTTCTGTAGTTTTACAGTAAAATAAGACAAGTTATTAAGACAATGGAAGAATGAAGCTTGTCATGTTACAGCAGAAACACAAAACATTAATTCTTTTTAAAATGTAAGAAAATGGAGACCTCTTCCATAATTATAACAATTTTCTGCTTTTCTTTGTCAAATAACCCAATCCACTGCGAATAAGCTGTTATGCTTTAGAAATGATAAAGTATCAGAGCGAGTGCATTAATATAAACCTGCTCTACAGTTCGAGCTGCTTTTATAGAGAATTAATCAACACCTTTTGACCAATCAGGACACAGAATTCAGCAGTGCTGCGGTATTACTAAACTCTTAACTAAAACGTCAATCTGAAATTATAATCTTAACTAGTTTCACAACTCAAAACAAGCCGAAACTTTACGAAAATCCATCCACTGCATATTTATGGCCCGGCCTCCCGCTCGGATCCGCAGCCTCTCTGACGGCATTAAACTTTGCCAAAGTGATTTGTCAGGTGGTGAAAGATAAATCATAATTAGAACTGGAACAAGACTCACATGCAGGCTCATATCCATGTGCAAACCTGCAGGAGTGTGTAATGACTTTAACAGACAAATTAGACACGACGTGATCACGTTCTCAGCTCGTTCTCAGCTTGCCTAGGCGTCGATGACAGAGTCGCTTAAATTCTGCTGATCCTCAAACTGAAATGACATTCATAATGAAAGGAATTAGATTAAACAGAGCCTCAGTCATGCTGCCCGGCTGAGAAGGGTTTAAAGAGCCAGGTGTATGAGCTTCTGGGAGAAAAGTGCATTAGATAATAGATTTGTAAAAAAAATGGATGAGCAAAATTACACAGAAATGAGTCTTTTCTTTTCAAAACCACTGAAAGTGGTGGATACTGCATGTGCTATCTTTTATTATTATTATTATTATTATTATTATTATTATTATTATTGTTATTATTATTATTATTATTATTATTATTCATGGTGCTAGGGGTTGCTAATAAAAGTGGTTTCCTCACTACTACATCTAATACATCTATTCTACTTTGATTTATTCAGCATTCATCTAAAATTAAAATCCAAAGAGCTGAGGGCCGTTCTAAAGGATGAGGATTAAGCTTAAATTTTTACAATTCTTGAAGGTTTAATTGATTGCTCAGACTTTAATCAATAAGAAAGTGAGGACGCTGGCTTGCAACAGTTCCTTCTGGGCTGTAATCAATTACGACTTCAAATTGAACAGAATGCGGCAGCCTGGTTTTATTATGCGGTAGAACTTATTAAACCACATCACACCTGTTCTGGCTCAGCTGGTATCTTTAGACACTCTCACTCACTCGTTCCCTATAGAAACTATCTCGTACAGGATCACTGCAGACTATCCCAGGGAACTTAGGGCACGAGGCAGGGTACACCCTGGACACCCTGGACAAACACATTTAAGATATGGGGAGCAGAACAGCTGAGGGCTCTAGACCCTGTGGAGGTTAGATGAGCAGCGGGTGAAGTGAGCTGAATATCAGAGGAGGATGCGAGAATACGAGAGTGTGTGTAAAGGAGAATGAGTTCAGAGAGATACGCTGTTGCTAGGTTATGAAGAGCCTTAAAGAAGGGAAGCTGAATCTTCAAATCTCTCTGGTATTTAACACGGAGCCTCTGGAGTTTCAGAAGGACAGGAGTGATGTGTTCATCAGTGTTCCTCTGTCTGAGTCAGCTTTTAACCTGGTCTGTTCACATCTACAGTTTATATTGTAGTGACTGCTAGTAGCTGTCTGTTCCCTGACTTCAGGATGATGTTTGGAAGTTCCTAATATTGATGTGATTTATTTTGTATATCCTTGGGATATGAATTTAATCCGTCCTGGAGGCAAAATAAATAAAATTTTGTATTGTAAAATGCACTTTACCATTGGAAATAATGTAAATGCAAATACTCCGGTTCAGCCAGACAAAAATATCAACAATATTACCAATTTTGTAAAAGACTATAATTATATTTTTGCATCTAAACTTTTAGAAAAGACATGTAAATTAAGTAAAATATGAAATACTATAAATAGACATTAAACCTCACCTAACATTTAAATTTATGGTTCCTCTTGGCACAGGCTGCTTTAAAAAACAAACTGAAAGCGGCTCCCTTTTCTTCTTGCTACCGTTCTTGATAACATTCTTGGAAGCCATGGTGCTACGTCTGCACTAAATCTTACACAAAATGCAAAAAAAAAAAAAAACACCACAAAAAATATGCAAACTCGCTTTGCTTGGATTTCCACTGACGCAAAAGTTGTGTTTTATAAACAGTTTAATGAAAGTGAGCAGCAGTTTCTAAAGCTAAAAACGACTCAGCACCCACTTACCTCTCAGCTTAAATCACACCACGGACCGAACCACTAGACTTGCACCTAGACTCCTCTCTGTTCTGGCACCTAGGTGGTGAAATGAACTTCCTCTAGATGTCTGTACACCTGAGTCTCTGAAAATCTTTAAACAACAACTTAAGATCTATCTGTTTCTTCAGTACTTGGGTTTATCTCTTCCTACCCTTACCGCCCTCAACCCTCCCCACCTTCCAGCCCCCTGGCTGCCAAAAGAAACAAAAACAACAACAACAGCAACAAAAAAAACCCTTCCGAACCAGTGTTTGACTGATTACCTAACTTTTGTAATGGCTCTGGATAAAAGCGTCTGTCAAATATCTAAATGTAAATGTAAATGTTAACGTGTAAATTGAAACTAATCACATTAATCACTTACATTCAGCCTTAAGAGTGGAGTGCTCCTCATATTTCTGTGTGCGCATCATTATCATTATTTTAACCGAACTGTTGGCTGAAATGGCTCTGATTTAGCAGCTTCAAACTCAAACCAGTTCCTACTGCATCCTAAAAATATCAAAGAACGCAGAGGGAATGGGGTCAAAGTAGAAAAATGCGCAGCTCAAAATCTATCTGCATCACTGTCACGTTCTCATGTGTCTATCATGTTGTCACCGACTGCCTATCGTGCTCATGATCTCGCGTGTATCACATTCACTGAGATCAAACCGAGTTATCACTATGTCCGATGAGATCGCACCACGCTCTTACCAGATGCTGCATGCATGCCATAAACGTGGTAGGCACCAGAAGAACGTAATATGAAGTCAACGTGGTCTTCTACCGTAGAGGGTGCTGTGAGAACACCAGTGATGGAGCAGTAACGTCCCAATGACGACTCGAACTTGAAGTCGGAACGCTGTCCAGTCTTTCCTGTCTGCATCATACTTGTTGTACATCAGTGACATCCCTAAGAGGTGTTAGCTACGTCCTTATTAAGTCTGGCTTTGGCCGCGTCCTCACCAGGCTTTTTATGAACGTGTCCAAACAAGCATGGCAGCTCCACATGATGGAAGACAACACCATATCCTTATTGGTTTCTACGGCGATCCTGACAAGTCTTACGTGTTCTTAGTGCATTCGTCCAAGTTTTAGAGGATGTAGTGTGACTACAGCTCAGTTTGAGGAGTGTTCATTTTACAGAGGCTGTACTGTATATATCACTAAGGGGTCGAAAGTACAGTATATGGAAACTAACGGCAGAATGTTCCCTTTAGAATACTAAAAAAGTCTAATCCAAGAAACCTTGTTTTTTAGTCTTATTTTTTATATACTTAATAATCTCTCAGGCAGTAAATGCATTTAGAAAATCCTGGAGATTTTAAATGTGTCACTTTTTAAAATTTTCTTGATGTGGAGAGATTATCCTTCAGCTCCATCCTGGAATCAAGCGGATTGCATTAATGTGCCAATTTATTACTAAACTGCCTTGAAAAAGGGTTTCCGTCCCCCCTCAGGGCCTCGCGGCGTATTACTTAGCATTATTTTATGTGCAGATTTTCGAGGCAGATAAGTCCTGCTTATTTCAGCATGTGGCTGAGTGCCGTTACTTTCCTTCTCCCCTTGAGGCTTCTTGGTGCAGATGACTTTTCTTTCTTTAGTTTTTTTTTTTTAAATATGTTTTTAAAACGATAGAAAATAGAGGCTTATCAAGCAGATAGAGTTTCCTTTCCCACAAAAACAGTTTCCTTTACACTAAGAGTCATACTCTTTTATCGCTCCTCCACATCCCTGCCGGTTTCTGCATGCTAATTGGTCAGAAGCTGTTAATTAATTTCTAAGAAATGAATTCATCTGTTGAAAAAGACATTTTGCTGAGGATGCTTTGCTGAGACAAATCTAAGATGTTAAGAGATGATTAATCACCCTGCTAATGCTAGATGATGTTGGCTAATTATTTTTTATTATAATAATGATAAATTAGCCATGAAAAATCTTGCATGATTTGGATTAACCTGCTCTTTTAAATCTGTAATTGAGACTACACTATTCATAAAGAAAAACATTATTTTCTGGCCCACTGCACTGTTCACATGACATACACATTGTTTCTGGCCTACACAACCTCCCTGGCTCGGGTTTATATCTGCGGTTTCTGCTTTTGGCAGACAGTGCGACCATGTTGTGATCCTCAGACCTCTGACTCATCACTGTTGATGCAGTTAAGGAGAGAGAGATTGGATTTAGATCAATACATATTAGAACATTTCATGTAATCAAATCAGCAGGCCGTAAGCATCGCCAGCTTGGCCAGATGATGGTGTAGACAATGTGCCAGACAATCTGTAGATTCCTCTATGGGAATTATTGGAGGTGCAAGCTGCTCTAACACATGGCACATGGCACCAAACAGGATGGAAATGTGAAGTGAAGGGATCAACACTACAGCTGGAGGATTCTAATTCCAGAAGAACATCAAAACCTACTCTTGCTTGACCGCCCGCTGCCTGATCACATCTTAAAATCTGTACGTGTAGCAAAATAGCATTAGCACTGTGCAATGTTTCTTTCTTAACAATTCCCTAATAATCCTTAATGCACATAGACACAGCAGCTACCTGGCACGCTGGTATAATGTTTACATTGAAAATATAGCATTTTATTAGAATGTGAAACATACTCTTGTATATCTTAAATATTATGTTTGGTGCCGTTATGGTTTTGTTCATGTTAAAAGGTTGAAGTTACTCAAAAAGTAAAAAAAAAACATACAGTACTGTGCAAAAGTCTTAGACACCCTGTTTTTTTGGCGTTTTTTTGGGTCCAAACTTTGATATACAGTGGAACCTTGGATTGCGAGTAACACGGTTTGCGAGTGTTCTGCAAGATGAGCAAAGATTTTTACTAAATTTTGACTTGGAAAATAAACAAGTACCGAGTATCATGTATCATGCATGCGCTTCTTCTTTTAATGTCATGATCACAACTGAGCCAATGGTTTTTCTCTCTCTTGCGCTGTGGAATTGTGGGTAATTGTCTCCCCTGCTGGGTCTTAGTGCGCGTCTCTCACTGGTGCACGCATCCGTGCACACATGTAGTGTGATCTGCGTACTATAACACTGTGACCATGTGTGTGTGCGTAAAACATATTTTATTTTGTGTCTGTATTTGTGTGTGTACAGCACACGTGTAAAGCAAACGCAAGTCTCATTAGAGAGGTTAAAGATCTATTTTCTTTCCGTACCCCCCCCCCCCCCACACACACACACAAACACACAGACCCCTCGTACTTTTACCTTCACAGACACACACACATACACACTTTCTCTCTGCTCTACACAGAAATACTGCGAAAAGAGTCAGTGTAAAAAGAGTGGAGGAAGGGTAACTGTGTAAGACGATAAGGGGGAGGGGCTCTTACTTTAGCTTCACACACACACATACACAGCACTCTTTTTTTTCTAAAGGTAAAGTGCAGGTTAATTTTTTTATTTTTACTTTATATTTTGTGCTTATTATTTTTATGTATTTATTTTTTTGGACTGTGGAACAAATAATTTGAGTTTCCATTATTTCTTATGGGAAAATTCAATTTGCTTTATGAGTGTTTTGAAATACGAGCACGCTTCCGGAACGAATTATGCTCGTAATCCAAGGTTCCACTGTACATGTTTATTTTATGACCTTATTATTAAATCAGTACAAAAACAAGCAAGTGTGACAAATTCCTCAGAAGGACTGTGTGTGCAGGTTGTTTCTGCTGAATGTTCATTAAAAGTAACCAGCTCATTTATTTATTAAACCACACACACACACACACACACACTGTACCTTAGACTATTTTTTCAAATCTTATTGACTTTGTTTCCTTATTATTTATTTATTTTTTTTAAGGAGAGAAACTTTGCATCATCGGGTCACAAGTGGATGGAATTATCAGAGGCAGTCAAAGATGAACTCGTCTCTCAGGAGCTCATGTTGGGTTGACTCGCTCCTCCATTCAAGGCGAACTTTTAGGAGATCATCCCCGCTAGGAGACCATCTCACGCCAGGACAGCTCACAGGTCCCTTACTCCGAGACAGACCGATCAGGAGGAGCCTATGAAGTTAGACAGGACACAAATCTCAGAGGAGGAGAGGTGGCGGCGCTGCCAGGAGAGGGCCTGTTTCTACTGCGGAGCCTCGGGACACTTAATTCAATTCAATTCAATTCAATTTTATTTGTATAGCGCTTTTAACGATTTACATCATCACAAAGCAGCTTTACACAA
>JAOVVA010036812.1:0-15219 GCA_028565275.1 Leiocassis micropogon
TGTGATATATATCGTTATCGAGGTAGAAAATTGCTTCTACCGTGATAGAAGATTTTGGTTATATCGCCCACCCCTATTGCAATGGATATTTAGTTGTACCTGGCTGTTGATACAGTTGATAAGGCAGAGTCTCTAATCTCTACTCAATGGTGTAAAGGTCCTATATTTCACTATTTCTTTAACAAGTTAACACAGGTCTCAGAATTGCCCTAACTGTTAACGCTTTAGCTGAAATAACCCTCAGATAATGCATTTTTAATACCACAAACTCCCACGTGGTATAAAGTACCAGTTGAGTAGATCTAGATAGTAGATAGTAGTAGTAATCCATGTAAGTGAGTAACTGGTAAGACACACCGCTCTAGAGACAGAGCTGAGCAGCAAGCTAAATGAGGGCATCTTATATGAGGTCACAACAAGGTAAAAATCTAATTGACTAATTCAAAAATAGAATGATGAAATTGTTACTGAAAACGAGTGAGCCGTTTTTAAGACATATCTTTATAAACAAAAGAACTTTTCGAAAAATGGCTTAATTGGATCTTAGAACTTATCTTTGCTTTTTAAATTAATTTAAGTGTAACAAACTATTTTTTTAAATTATCTACAGTATAAAAGGAATCAATTTCTAAACTTATGATTCGTAGTCATTTATATGACTTTCCTTTATATATACAGTAGGGCTGAAACAATTTCTCGAGTAATTCGATTACAAAAATGATTAAGGCAAAATCTTCTGCCTCAAAGCTTCTTTTAATTAATTTTAAAAGCTTGCGTTATGTTTTTGCGCAATTAGTTTTTTGGCGCGACACTGCGCGCTACCGGATGCAAGCCACCATTAAACACCGACGAAGAAGAAGCGCTTACGTCACCCACAAAGTGGAACGATAAAACTATATTAAAATTTATTTTAATAGTTTTTTTTGATACTTAGTCATTTGAAATACCTTTTTTTTTTAGTTTTTGCATCTGAGAAAAGGCTTTAAAATAAGAATGTAAATAAGAATGTATGGCACTGTAATGCACTTAATTCATTTCAGTCAACTTTAAACTATTCATTGTATTGTGAATAAAGACAATGTTTATTTTTCATAAAATGCTGTATGCATTTAAAAAATAAAATTAGATTTTTCTAAAAAGAAAACCAGTGAATCTTTGTTTTTCTTATATATTTTACATTTCTCTTTAATTAAGCAAAAGTACATTTTATCCGATTACTTGATTAATTGATTACATTAATTGATTACATAGAATACTCATTACTAATATATTCGATAGCTACAGTACAGCCCTAATATACAGTATATACCTATTTTTCAGGTTTAACCGTATACAGGCAAGATAAGATATTAAGATTTTGCGAAAACTAAACGTACAGTACTCATTAATAGAGGTGTGGAAAAAAAATTACTCTATTACATATCGCAATTATTTTGTGCAGCGATTCATGTAAAATACATATAAAATTTGTATACGGTAAGTGGTAAAATGTAGCCGTTCATCTACAATTAATCAGGTTATGTGCTCTAAACTATTCAGAGCACAGTGTCCTGTGTACTCGGAGCAAATTATTTGCCAAGTTTGTTTTTGAATTATAACAAAATCTTTTTTTTTTTTAATGTTTATATCAAATCTGAACATTCCTAAAAAAAAAAAAAAAAAAAAAAAAACATACAGGAATCGGTACCTAGGTATCGTGAAAATGTATTGGAAGATCCCTGGTGATTCTCATTAATATATCGGCTCGCATTTCTACATTTGTTACTTCTTTTAGTGTTCTCTAGTGTTTTCTGAGTCAGAGCATTGAAGGTCTTATTTAAATTTGGGGGGGGGGAAGCCAAATTAGGCAGAATCTGAAGGCTAGTGCAAATACTATCTGCACTTAAGAGTTCCAGATATTCCTGTCTGAAAACAACGACGTGCAGTAACCAAAATAAGACAAAAACAGGAAAGAATAGTTTCTAATGTTCTGTGTCAGCCATCCTGAAGTCCGAGAGATCTCAATTTTTTGAAAATTTGCTTAACTTAAAGCAACAAAAATGCAAAACGTTACTGAACTACAGAGATGGTTTTAGCTAGACTTAAATTAGAAGGCTTGATTCTATAATAATATTCTTGAATAATTTTCTATTCACTTATGTCACAAACAGAGGGAATTAGAAATGTAGTAAATGAACAGAACTTTCAGACATTGGATTAAAAAAAAAAAATTCACTTATTGTTTCTATTACACTGGTTTAAAAAAACAGTAAAGCCTTGCTGTGAACTTGCTAACTTTAATCAGATCAGCCTTTTTGGTGTAAAATAAATTTTACACATCTGTAACTTTAGCTTGGTCGATAAATAAAATAACAACATGGTATTTGCGCTGAACCCCTTGCCAACTCTTCAGTTTTTTTGCTCAGAAAAACTAAGAAATCCTCCAAGAAATGAGCTCCACATACACAGAACTCTTCCAGCTTTACAAAGAGCATAGCCTTTATGTGAAACCCAGGACTTTTGATTGTGCAGAAAAACAGAGGACAATTATGAGAGTATAAACTATAAATAAACTATATTTCTCTATATAATCCCCTGCTACACTAATGCACTTATCCCAGCATTTCACTAATGCTTGGATACCATCAAGGTTGAAAGTCTTCTGGCGTATGCTGTATAATTGATCTGATCGCCTGCTTCATGTCCCAGGAAATCCTTTAATCGTCCAAACATCTAGAAATGGATTGGAGCGAGGTCTGTACTGTATAGAGGATGTGGCAATAACTTCCAGCCGAGTTCCTGTAATGTGCTGTTTGTGAATGATTGTGTGTACAGTTCCCACAGACAGGTGAGCCTCTTCCACAAACTGTCGATTTTCAAGGACCAGGCGTTCCACACGAATGTGCATAGAAATGACTACAGTGGGCTCCGAGACACACCACAGTACTGTGCATGAGGTGTTCTGAAAATGTCAATTGGTTTTATGCCTTCATTCATGAAAACGTTCATCACAAATCCTGGTTTGACTTGAACTCGCCTCGTACGACCATATTCACTACCATTAGCCACAACTTTTCTCAAACATTTCTCCTAAGGGGAAATCTGTGGGACGTTTTTTTTTGCTCATCACGTTTACTTTTTTGCACTGCACATTCCTTTCAGAACATCCTGGATAAATGGATAAAAATGTAAACACCCTTATACCAACAACAACCTACAACTACTATGCCACTACTATGGCGTATCTCACCACCACAGTTGGCAAGGAACTAATATTCTAAGAATAATTGTCTTAAATAAACCATAACTAACTTGAAGTAGCTTTGTGAGCCAGCTGAAACGTCATTTGAGCCTTTGGAACTTTGAAACCTATTTTTGCACAGAATGATGGAAGTATATTTTATCCTTCATTTTCTCTAGTGTAGTTGCATTCCAGGTAAAACATTCAGGGTTCTTTGATAGATAGGGAAAGTTATAGCGACTGGCACCCATCACCACTGTTTTAAGACCAACTTGAAAAAATCCAGAACCCATCATTTAAAGTGACATACAGTACACAAAAAATGTCAGTAATGATGCTCCTAGGTGGAAAAATAATCAACAAGGTAGATTAAGTAACTGGGTGAACCAGAATAAATGTGGCACTCAATGATGACCACACATGATCTGTTTTTTTTTTGTTTGTTTGTTTGTTTGTTTTCAGTTAAAAAAAAAAAAAAAAACTCTATCAGAACTGACCACTCTGGGGAAGTGCTACTTTCCCATGAAGTTAAAGCCTGAAGCACATTCTCCATGGGCTGCTATGTTGCACCCCAGGGATGTTAACTGACCCTGCAAATAAACCAAGTTGTTTTGGTCTGTATTCATTCCCCATGCACCTTAAGCGATAAAATTTCAATCATTGAGAACACAACCATCCAGTGCTAGGGCACCGGGCACGGGACGAACCAGATTTCATCCCTGAAAACAGAAGTAGGCGTGACATCATCAGCGACATCTGTCTCCTCAAAGATCTCAGTGTGCACGTAGGACGTACCAATCTCATCCTCTGACGTACACAGCCATAGCTGATAAAGTAGGAAGGTGTGCGAGAGTGTTTCTCTTGACATTTTTATATTAATATCAATATCATTAATACACCTGGGCACAGCGCAAAGATCACGTTTCTCGTTCTCTTCTTCTGTTTGTTTTTAGTTCGCAAACTAAGTACTGAAAACACGAAAATGTACCAGAGTACGGGGAAAATAATAATGTGAATGTTGGCCAGTGGGGGAGTGGGGAAAGAGAGCAAACGTGCCTAGTTTGAAAGTGCCCTTTGTCTCTCCCCTCTACACCTCTGATATCTGCAGATGTGAGCTGCCTTGCATTAATGGCATGCTACATGCATGCTGGGGCTCCTTGTCTGTCTCCTTGTCTGCCTCAGACCCTATGGTCTGTGCCAAATCACACACCCAGCCCAGGCCTGGTACTACACTCTGTCAATTCTCAACACTAATGTTAGGCAAATAGTATTTTGGAGTCTTTAAGGACTATCCAAGATATCATCAAAAGCCAACTTGGTGTGTACTGCATTTCAACTCCTGACCAAGGTCAAGACCCTGAAGAGTTTCCATAAATAACTGCTCAAATCCAAAACGACATATGACATGAACCAGAATGCTTCAAACTAATCGTACAGATCACTCTGAAAGTACTTCCTTCTTCAACAAGCAAGAAGCAGGTTTGTAAAGGATGAAAGTCCAAAGCAGACAAAAGGAGCAGCAGGTAACTAACACTGTATCATCCTATATTACTGAATAACCATGCATTTACAGCAACAGCAACTTTAACTTGTCACATGTCAGAGGTCATCTCACTTAAAATATTATGTTTTACCAATTCAGGGTACAGTATAAGCGAATTTCTACAAATGTACTACGTCTAAAAATAACAATTCTGGGGTAAAAACGTCCATGCACCACAATGTACTCGAGTCAGAATGTGTGCTGGTGCTGTTCTATTTTGGGACTGTAGCAACAATGCAAGTCTCACGGCCTAGAAATATATGAATCCATAATGTTTCACAGTGGATCAAGAAAGAAAATGCACATCCGCCAGCAATTTCTTCTAAAGTTATTCGGTACACTGTTTCACTTTTTTCATGCATATTTTAATGCTGCTAGCTCTACCCTGTTTAAGTAGCCAATAATCACACCAGCCAGTGCAGATCCCCACCTCTCATTGAAAATAATTGACTTTGAGCTGTTTTAACTTCAGAAGGCTGTCTCTGAGTCTCTTGATTTGTGTTGTCATCCAATGTTCTGGTCAGATCCGAAAGATCTTATTATAATTTACAACAGTTGTATCCCAACTTTAGCAGCATGAGAACAAACCAAAGAACTATTTAGGATGATGGATTTAACTTTTTCCGGGTAGACAGTTAGACTTAGGGAGTGAACAGGTTTAAGGGGGGAAAAAAAATCCCAAGCAAAGATCAAAACTGAAATCAATAGTCTGAGCTAGGGTTGAAAATATCCCATGTTTTTCATGGGATATTAATTAATAAACATTAGTAATTAATGATAACTATGCAATTTTTTCCATATTCACCATTGGTTTGTGTTTTTGATTTTTGTGTTTCAAGGGGACTTTTATGTTGAAGCTTGTCCCAGACCTTTTTTTTTTTACCAATTTTTTTTATCAGAATTTTTCCAGATTCTCTTCATAATTTACTTGTAGTCAATTCCTACCCCTCATCAGGGCACTCCTCCATCATGGCTACTACTACCAACCAGGGAGGGCGAAGGAAAAGACCTACGCCATTATTGGTGTGATCGGCTGCAAGAGGCTACAGCATCACCTGGGATACCAGCTTGCAATTTCTGAATGAGAGGGCAAGCTTGTTACTGCTGCACCACTCGGAAGTCCCTCAATTTGTCCCAGATTTCAGTTCCCAGCATGCACTTTAGTCACACCATCCTGACTGTTTTCACCACAGGGCAGCTGCCATTAAAAAAAAAATGTAGTCAAAAGTGAGTGGATCTCCACAGACAATCATGTTAACATGAAGAACAACAGAAATAAACACTTACAAACTGGTCTTCAAGGCTAGATTTTATCAAACTCATCAGTTAAAATGATATATTGTTCATAATATTACACATAATTAGGGGTAAGTGACCGCTGCAGTGCAGGTGTCAAACCACTAGCTGTTAGCTATGAATCACTTTAGCTCACCAGCTAACACAATAGTTGTAGTCTAACTTACAAGGAATTAGGACTTGACGCGGGATGACGTGGGATGGTATGGATGATGGAGTTCAATCAAATGCAAAATAATAACGGCAAATAAATGAAATGTTAGCTAACTTAAGCTAAATATAAGCTAGCTAGCTTGTGGTAACTGAGGTAAGTAGCTGTGTTATGGAAAACAGCCGGCTCCATTCCTTTCATTCTTGTGTTTATGGATTAATTGGTGTTTAGGTGGAGTCAGCTTCTGCCAAGTTCTCCTGCCAAACAGCTCTTCAGAAAACCTATAGGTGACATCACAGAGGGTTTATCCAGTTTTTTTACTACAGTAAATGGTTTTAACCTGCACCTTGTTATAGTCATCCGTTTGTCTATTTAAAGTCATTTGGTTCTTTGTCTTGTGTCTGTTTTGTTTACTGCCTGTTATCTTCTGCCTGTTGTCCTTGCTATAGTTGTTGTTAATATTAGCATTAGCATTACCCTAGCCCTAAAGGTCCTAACGTTTCATCATAGTTAAGTACTAGTTTCCATGTTTCTGTTTAAATTACTAAATAGTTTTGTATACAATGTCTTCACTTCACTTTAATAAATCATCTGTGCTTGTATCCTGCTTCTCCTCCAAACATGACAATAACCAGATGCACGCTTCCCTGTCAGTTTTATCTACACATTTCTAGTGCCACAATCTAGTGTTTCACTGATTTATTTGTGGTGGCCCACCACAGTATTAACATTAACCACCAAATACTCATTTTATATTTTTCACTATTAAAAGTGAGTAAATCTTATTTATTTGTGCATAGAGCATTGATTCACCCAGCCCCTTCTCTAACAGAACAACAGCAATCGGTTTTGTGACAGAGCTCTCCGTGAAAATAAAGATACTCAACTATGAAAACTTATTTCTCTGTTGAGAGACCCATTTCCAACAACAACTGCACAACACAACTTTCTTTTCACTACTGGGGACAAGTACAGCTAGAGCAATGCCCCGCCGACAAACACACACACACGTTCGAGATGTTGCAAGTTTCAGTACTGTATATTTTGGCGCATACCGTATTTAATATACACAGTGCCTTGCAAAAGTATTTATACGTCTTGAACTTTTTCACATTTTGTTACGTTGCAATCGCAAACATAAATGTATTTCATTTGGATTTTATGCAATACACCAACACAAAGTGGAACACAATTGTGAAGTTCAACAAGTTTTTTTTTGCAAATAAATATCTGAAAAGTGTGGCGTGTATTTGTATTCAGCCACACAAAGTCAAAACTTTGCAGAACCACCTTTTGCTGAAATTACAGCGTCAGGTCCTTTAGGGTATGTCTTTACCAGGTTTGCACAATAGGTCATACTCAGTCAGATTGGATGGAGAGCATCTGTATCTCAATTGGATCTAGGTCCGGTCTTTGACTGGGCCATTCTAGCCCATGAATATGCTTTGATCTAAACCATTCCACTGTATCTCTGGCAATATGTTTAGGGTCGTTGTCATGCTGGAAGATTAACCTCTGCCCCAGTCTCAAGTCTTGCAGACTCTAACAGGTTTTCTACTAAGATTGCCCTGTATTTGGCTCCATCCATGATCATCCAGCATCCACAACATGATGCTGCCACCATCATTTTTCATGGTGGAGATGGTGTGTTCAGGGTGATGTGCAGTATTAGTTGCATATAGGCCAAAATGTTCAATTTTGGCCTTATCTGACCAGAGCACCTTCTTCCACATGTTTTCTGTGACCCCCACATGGCTTGTCGCAAACTGCAAACAGGACTTCTCATGTCTTTCTTTCAACAATGGCTCCCTTCTCGCCACTGTTCCATAAAGGCAAGATTTGTGAAGTGCACGACTAATAGTTATCCTGTGGACAGATTCTCCCACCTGAGCTGTGGATCTCTGCAGCTCTTCCAGTGTTACCATGGACCTCATGGCTGCTTCTCTGATAAATGCCCGGCCTGTCAGTTTAGGTGAACGGCTATGTCTTGGCAGGTTTGCAGTTTTGCCATACTCTAGATTTTCAGAAGATGGATTGTACAGTGTTCAAAGCTTGGGACTTTTTTTTTATAACCTAACCCTGCTCACACAACTTAATCCCTGACCTGTCTGGTGTGTTCCTTGGGCTTCATGATGCTGTTTGTTCACTAATGTTATCTAATAACCCTCTGAGGGCAGCTGTATTATACTGAGATTAAATTCCACACAGGTGACTCTATTTACATTTAGGCATTTGGCAGATGCTCTTATCCAGAGCGACTTACAAAAAGTGGTTTAAAGTTTCCATCACTGGATAGATACTTACAATTTATTTACTAGATATTTATCAAGATATTTACTAATTAGGTGACTTCTGACAGCAATTGGTTTCACTGGATTTTGGTTAGGGTATCAGTGTAAAAAAGGGGCTAAATACAATTAATACTACTGTATCCTTTTCAGATTTTTTTTTTTGGAACAATTTTGAAAACAATTTAGCATTTTCCTTCCACTTCACATTTATGTGCCACTATATGTTGGTCTATCACATTAAATCCCAATAAAATAAATTTACGTTTGTAGTTGTAATGTGACAAAATGTGGGATACTTTAGGGTACTGTATTATAACTTAATATAAAAGGGATCTGTGATATTTCACATAATGTGAACTGAATGTAGTGGGTACTTTACTGGTCAGAAACAAGAGGAACAAAAACACTGAGCAAACAGACACGCATCAGACCTCAACATCACATGTCCCATTAACATCATCAGTAGAGAAGCTGGACCAGCCCACAGAGCTCAGGAGCATACGGCAAGGGAAGCTGGGCTTCCTCATTTGGTCAGGTGTTGTAACGGTGTGTGCATGCATGCAGACATTGGTCCTAGGCTATGACCACATTCCACTTGTGAAACTGACAATAGGGAGGTCAGAAGCAAGCATACCACAACCCTAAAAGAAAAAAAAAAAAAAATCAACGCAACGTGTTGGTCTGCTAGCAGTTCATGTCTGCTCAGTGGGTCAGATATGAGAAGAGGAAGCGGAAGTTACGTAGCTTTCCCTAGGGCGGCCTAAGCATTATCAGTGGTTACATTCCTGTTCTGATAAAAGGTCACATTCAACACATTTCTCTAAGGTGCGGTACATTCCTCCACCTACACCTCCCATTGCCAGACTGACAGCAAAGCTGCACAAGCATGCCAAGGTCATCCAGGCTCTACAGTAACGAGACAGTGACAAAGCTCTCTATAAAGTCTGAAGGTTAACACATGCACCTAATGAATGCTCTGCTGTCAACACGCCATGAATGTGTGAGAAATTTACAGTATGTGGACTAGGATGAAACCGTTGTAATTAGATTTTGTAAAAACATAATTGTATTTGATTCAGTACTTAGATACTACTCAAGTACTCAATTATGTTATGGTAAGAAGTTTTTTTTTTATGTTATTACTTGTTTACATGCAGTAGGCTTTTCTGGGCCTTCAGTATTATATTGAACAGTTTTTTATTATTTCACATCTTTGGACTATGGGAGCAAATTGGAACCCCACCAAGCATGGGGAAGAACATGCAAACTCCACAAACACTTGAACCCTCGACCTTGGATGTGCCACCTAGCACATTTATTTATTTATTTATTTATTTATTTATTTAATCAGAACACATAGGGCTCCTTCTTATTTTCAGAATAAAACTATTCCAAAGGGCAAAATAAATAACAGACACTGAATATATACATGGACCTCTACACAAACAGACACATCATGCTTCACATCAAGACATACATACATTCTTAACCTTTACTCATAGTTTCAATTTTAATTTTCAGCTTTACAATAATTATTGACCCAGATCCTGGGTTCGATTCCCGGTCTGTGTGCATGGAGTTTGCATGTGCGTTCCCATGTGAAATGCCAACTCATTTCCCATTGCGAAATGGCAACTCACTCCAGTACCCTTGCCAAGAAAATCTAAGATCTAAGCATCTAAGAGTGCCTGGCGTGCTATGGTTCATGAGGTCACAAAGAGTCGAACACGACTGAACAACAAAAGATCAGACAAGTCGTAATATCACAGGTATGTCACAGATGCAGATGGTTCTCTTTTATTTAATCCATTGGACTAAAAATCCCCTCATTAAACTTTTAAAACATCACAACAACCCTATATAAAGGTCATAAGATGACTCAAGCATCAGACAGATTGGAGTTGTTAAATGTTTAACACATTTAAGAGATGTGAAAGAATTAGACTCAAAACCCATAACTAGAATATCTGCTAAAACATACACTTTGGATCATGGCAGTCTGTACTAAGGAAGCTAGCTACTGTATTTTACTACAGTATTTTACTGGTTTGTATTGTTAGAGTTATCACACAGGGTAACATTTAAGACAAGAGAAATAAAGTTATTTTAGCCTCAGCTAATTGCTAATATCTCATAGGTTAACTTGCTACTAGTAGCCAGCTAATTTGTACCAAATTTCCTGTTATACTAGCCAACTTTTGTGGGATGAGGAAACATTAGCTAGCTATGTGCACTCAGCTAATTTGTAACAACCAACATTTGACAGATGAGGAATGAAGCTTTTTTTTTTTTTATTTTTTTTTTTAAGCCTTAGTTAATTCCTAAATTCTGCAAAGTTAGCTAGCTATTAGAATTTTGCTAGTCTAGGTCAAAGTTATCTTGCTAGCTAACATTTGGAGATAAGACTTGTTTATTTTTTTTAGCCTTATCTAATTTCTGATTTTTTAACAATAGTTAGTTATTAGATTCCAGCGAATTTGCATGATCAGAGTTATCAAGCTACTGTAGCTAACTAGAAATTAGCAATAAATCAGTTGTTGAAAAGAGCCACCAATTTACATGAGTAACTAAAATCATGTGTCAATTCAAATAGATTTCTTTTTAGTTTGGGAATCCTTCTTGTAATTTCAATTGTCATATTTTAAGCATTTATTTTTGCAGCTAAAACCTTCGTTGATTGAACTGAATGATGAATTTAAAGTTGTTTCAACTCTGTATATTTAGATGCATAGATGTAAATCATTTTTATGATAGAATTGGTGTTTCAATATTAGTTGTGTTAACAAAAAATAATACCATGGTAAAATCTGAAGGTCTAAAAGTGGAAGAAGCGACACATTATAAGTAATCAAATACTAATATGAAATGATTACCTGGAAATGTATATTATTTAAGAATAGTAGACCAAACCTATATTTTTAATATGTTTTTATATTTTTATATCTTTTTTTACAAGTTGAAATTCATATCACTCACAAATTGTTTTCATTCCTGAAACTCTGCTATGGCAACAGGTTTTTTTTTTTTTATCCTATTAATAAAAAAATACAATTATCTATACTTGTTCATAGAGATGGGGGAAATAAAAATCGATTCAGGGATCATTTAGTATTGAGTATTTAGTATACGCCAGGTATTCATGTATTGCCACATTGACTACAAAATTCACTTTTTAAAACTCATTTTTTAAATGTATATATATGTTTGCATTTGAGGTGGCAAAATGCTGCAGTTCCTCGATAATCCTACTGGTGGTGTGCTCTAAACCATTCACACATTGTCAGGCAGCACAGCATCCTCTGTGGCAAGTTTGTTTAGAATTGTAATAAAATCTAAAAAATAAATAATACTGAATGTCATTTTTAAGATGTCTTCACAATTGTCTTATTTAAAAGCTATAGAAACGTAATCGTCATTTATTTGCAATGAATAATGCAGCATCACTTGATAAGTTACATAAAATTTATAAAGATATTTTATGATTAATTTATCTTATCTAATTTATTCATCTTTAAAAATATTTTACATTTTGTTTCATACTGAAAAGCTGCTTCGTGACAGTGTCCATTGTTAAAAGTGCTATATAAAAAATAGAACATAAATGAACTGATTAAAACTAGGTAGAAGGATGCATAGTTTAAGTGATAAAATTACTTCCTGGTTGTAAAGTCCTACAAAAGCAGGCATTGTGCAGTCATCAAATAGCAGCTGACTAAACACACTCTAAATGGAAAAAAAAAAGATGGGAAACTAACAAGTCAAGACAAGCAAGACAACCCAGACGACAGATTGTTTCAGAACAAACGTTGATAGATGCTGTTCTTTGTATAAATAAGAGCATGTTATCATGAAAATTCTGCTAAACAGAATGTTAGCCTGGGATCCTTGTTCAGCATGAGATTCTGCCAAACCTTTTAAATGGACAGCAGCACTTTCAGTCTTTCAGCTAAGTATGCGCTAGCAACATTAAATTCACTCTGATACAGATCTTGAATATTGGATCAGCATCAGCCCCAAATCCATTAACCGTTGTTGGATTGGGGCCTGCCTAATGTAAAATATGCATGTGTAATAAAATATCAAATGGGTCAATGTTTATGTTTTCTGCCATACAACAGATCCTGGATAAGTTTAGTCACCAAATTGAAAGTAACATATTTCTAATTCCCATAAATGAAAGAACGAGTACATTAGCGTTTCAAAAACATGCCAAAGGTGCCAGAATGAGAATAGTAGTGATGATGTCAATCCAAGTTTATTAGAGTTACGTTTTTGCAACCGCTTGCAAAGCGCTTATTTAAAACTGCATCTATAACTACATGTGTTTGCCCATGCCAAGTGTGCCAGCATACAGGAGCTTCTTTATACAGAAACAAATTAAGACGCTCATGCGAGTTGAATGACAGGACCAAAGGTTTTCTTGCAAAAAATTGCATCACAATGCCTCTGCCAACTTCTTCCCATAGTGCATCCTGGTACCATCTCTTTCCCAGGTAAGCAGCACACACACATACCCACGCCTAGTCATCCACATGATGTAAAAGAAAAGGAAATTCATTATCTGATGCTCACATGGCCCCTGTAAGAGCTTTTGGTGGTGGACATGACCGGATTTCGCTCCCCACGTGCATCAGTGAGCCATTTGGTAGGTCCTCACCACCGCAGACTGGGAACATCTCACAAGAGCCAATCTACCATTATTCAGAAGTGGGTGGTGAGATTTGGAATGAGAAGCTCATGATCTAGATACAGCATTTTAGTGCTACATTAAATGAAACCTACAGTACAGATTTCCTAAAGTCATTAAGAAGAAGGATTAATTCCTTCAATTGGATGTTTCTTCACTGGACTACAAATTAAATACTTATAACAGAGACACAAAATGTGCTTGTCCCAATATAGTAGGTTGCTTATCCCTGACCCTTATAAAGACACTATGCAATTACATCAACGTGCTTTTGGCTTTGCTACCGGACTTACATTTTCTCTCTAGAATTTCAAATTTCATACAGTGATGAAGACAAAATATTACATCCAACCTGAAGCAAATGGTGTGCCAGTCAGTGTTGAGGGCCTGCAGGTATTGTTCATCGTAAATGTGCTGTCTGCATCCTGCACACAACGGCAATCTTCCACCAGCTGTCAAACACAAACCAATAGGTATAAAATTATGTCCAATACCTACTGTCATGAGAGAAATGACAATAAAAGACGATTACAAAATACAAAAATGTAAATACTCACTAAAACTAGCCTACTACTGAACTAATATCCAAAATATAGCGCTGTGTATAACTCTTAAGCCACCATTTCCTCATATTAAGTTAAATGCCTTAGATTAAATTAAAGTAATTGAAATTAAATTTGGGTACAACAGACTGCAAAGTACCTAAAGATACAATTTAAAAATTGGTTATGTAACAACCTCAGCAGCAACCTCATTTCCCCTCTTGTCTGTTCCAACCACACAGCATTCATCATCACCAGTATACTAATCACCTGCCTGATCATCTGTCATCATCTGCACCTGTTTCTCACTGGCTAATGCCTTACATCAGATGGTCTTTATGCTTGTATGATTCATAGGTTACCGTGTGGAATAACAAACACAAACATTCCACTGAAACTGGTCAGGTACAGAGACTAGACTTAAAATATGATCCAAAAACATGGCAAAAAGTCTGTCAGGAAGTATGGAGAACTATTTCTCAAGATGACATGAAAAATTCCTGAAAGTCTGGATGCAAAATATGAAAACATAAAAATTTTAAAACATATCTATTATAAACTTAATTAATGTGAACTGGCCATAATTCTCTGAACAAATAAGGGATGCCTACAAAGGCAAATATTTCCTTCCTTAAAGTAATAATAATAATAATAATAATAACCTACTTCTAGGCACCAAGTTATTTAAGAAGCAAAGATTTTTGAAATATGGGACATTGAAAGCAAGTTTTTATATTTAAACCTTTATTTGCAATATTTGCTTCTAGTAATGACAATGACTGTACAACTCAGAAAAACTCTCGGAGTCTTGAGTAAAGTATTTGACCAGCTGATTTTGCATTATACTGTACATATAAAGAATAGAATATAAAGTTAGATTTTTTTTTACAGAGGTTTTTTTTCCCCCCAGGGCACCAGACTGCAAGATGCAATCTGTCAATTAGCATGAATGATCCATCCAATCAAAATAGAGAGGCCAGAGCAGAATAAACTATATCTTCTGAACCGAGTCCATTCCTTCATGAAGAAAAAATTAGCTTTACGAACTTTAAGTAGCTTTATAACTATGAACTTCTCTACTGTCCAAAGATTTACTCAGCATGGCCACAGCACTAATAGGACAAAAAAAAAAAAACTCCTAAAAGCATAATAATCTATTTTTATGTCATGTAAAACAAATGATCATTCTCCAGAAATAGATGCTGTTTGTCAAGCAAAGTTTACTTATCATTGATTCCTGTTTTCACATAAGAGTGTTAAATTCTGCACTCTGCTCTATTTTTCTGAAATTGACTGGCAGTCAATCGATGGACAGCTCTACTTGTTTTTCTGTCAAATGTTGTCACAAGCGCATGAGCACACACACACACACACACACACACACGGGACATAAGGTAGACACAAAGGCACATACCTAAAAATAATATAAAAAAAAAAAAAAAGCTAAGGTATTTAAGAACAGTACCAGCACTATAGTACAAAAATATTT